>JABXWE010023200.1:0-25760 GCA_014611495.1 Limonius californicus
TTCTATTGTATGTTCGGGTTTTACTTGTCGAACTGTAGTTTATCTGAAGATCAGGAATAGGCCTTCCTTTCTTCTTAATTAAAAGTTTTTCCTCAAATGATAGCGGGTTTTTTAAAAGATTTTGCACACAATTAACTTCCATCATTGAAAAAACGTCACTTTCGTCTTTGAATTCAAACGCGCGATTGCGCGAAAACAGCGCTCCAAAGTCCAAATTCAAACGTTGACTGCAAATCGGGAACAATGTGCTCGGTGCCCCATTCGCTTGGTATATCGCGTATAGCGAAGATAACCGATAGGCAACCAAATCTGGTTCTACATAGGTACAAATCAGACCGTTCCCCGGAAAATAGTTTTGAGCGCGTTAGCCGCGCCCATGGTGCGGAAGGAAAATTTGATACCATCGTTAAAATAATGAAATTAAAATAATGCACTGAATTACATGCGAATTTCTTTCTGTGTTATCTTGGTGGTTGGGTGGGCACGTGCCCTTGTGCCCTTTAGTACAAGCCGCTACTGAAAATTATGCCTTGTGTTTACATTGTTTGTTTTAATTAGCTATTAATATCAGGAGCGAGACTGGCTTATATTTGATACAAAAACGTTAAGTGTTAAGAAGAGTTTTTTCGTTGCATCTGAAAATTCCAAAATTTTTACAGTTCATGTATCTAGCATTTTTCTATTAAGGAGATCTTTTAAAGCGACCTGGAAATCAAAAAATAAATACAATTTTTACATCGACAAATCATTACATTTGTTTCCCCATGCCTACTGCGCAATTAAAATCGAACTGCAGCCAATGTAAAAAGCAATACGTAGGATATACGTTAAACTAAATTGGTCACACAGTCTTGGCATTGTTCTGTTTGTACGAAAATCAGATAAAGTTTAACACTGGGTTGTGTGCGTTGTGGTCTTAGAGGCTATTAGTTTGTAATAAAGTGAAAAAATTTCACTAACTTATTACCAAATAGTCGTAAAACTAGAAAGATTTTACTGTATGCTTTTAGATATTTTTTCTTGGTATGTTGTCCACTAGTTTAAAAACCCGCAAGTGAAAAGAGCGCTTATTACTGTAGCTACAGTGACAGTAGAAAACGTTAGTTTTAGCTTTATTTTGAGTCACTTTAATAGTCCCTTCAGTCACTTTGTATATATTTTAACACCTAAACGGTTCTAGGTGAAAATCCCGAAACAAAAATCCCGAATCAAAAATCTCGAAAGACAAAATCCCGAAAACAAAAATCTTGAATGAAAAAAATCTCGATTGACAAAAATCTCGAAAGACAAAATCCCGAAAACAAAAATCTCGAATGACAAAAATCTCCAATGAAAAAAATTTTGAATAATCCAGGTTTTGTAGTTATTAAGTTGTGCGTATTATACAACGTGATTCACGTCAGAATACGCGCCTGAAATGTGAAGAATATGCAATGCCACTTACATTTCCGCGTTTGCGCCTATTACTAATATCTCTGATATGATTCTATTTAATGTTTATTTAAAAATTACTATTTTATTTTTATTCTATTTAATTATAAATGTATACATTGGACACAAAAAATTATACATTTTAGTTTAAATTATGGGCAATTCCTCTTGAAAAATCTACACTGTTGGTGTCAGCATATCCAGCACCATAATTTTGCAGCCGGACTGTCACATCGCTGTAATGTTTCTTCTGTGCAAATACATTTCAATTAACGCCATGCAAAAGTGTGGAAGATGCAAGCCCTTTAATCCCTATAATTCTTTCTCTGAAACCTATAAATATGATTGCAAACGAATACTTACAATTCGATATTTTTATCATTCGTGATTTTTGTCATTCGAGATTTTTGTTTTCGGGATTTTGTCTTTCGAGGTTTTTATCATTCGAGATTTTTGTCATTCGAGATTTTTGTTTTTGGGATTTTGTCTTTCGAGATTTTTGATTCGGGATTTTTGCTTCGGGATTTTCACCGGACACCCACCTAAACATATATTATATTGTAATAAGTCATAATACCGGAAACGCAGAAACGTAGACATTCATCGTATTGCAACTAAAATCTACAATATGTATGTTCATGATACTTGTCCGCAAATAAACTACTAGTAACTAGGCAGTAAAACACGCAAATATATCGATTGCCCACAATTATTTTACTGAGTTGTAGGTATCTGAAATAAATACAAAAATATTTGAAAACTATTGCTAAGAAATAGTACCTTGCATTTCTTCTTCATGTTTTTTTCTAAATAATTTACAATTGACACCTACAGCTATTGGGCGATAGTAGAAATCACTATGAAACGTGTTATGCTTCTTCAGGCACACACTGATAAATATTTCATTTGTCACCTGTAAAAAGTTCAGTTTAAAAGCAAAATAGTCTTTTTGAAACAAGTAAAAGATAAATTACGAGAATTGCATAATATTCAAACGTAAAGTGTAAAAATTCAGAATATATTCTTTAAATAGTTTTCATACGTATTCATCACAAGTCATCGTTTACATCTAATTAAGCAAAATAAATTTCCTGCTAGATTTTCTGGTAGATATCAGCAATCACAATATGCGTTTATTATCATACAAAAGCAATTAATAAAAACGTGATGGAAGTAATGATGTTTTAAATCGTGAATTGAGTGAGTGGCTGGACGATTTAATTAGTGATGCATTGCGGATGCAAATGCTTACATCCAGAAACTGCGGTCATGAATTCTTATAAACGAGAAACGTACGGATACGATTATTGTATCCACCATCCATCAATTTCATCATTGAACAAACTAAAATACAGGAACCAAAGACGTGCAATCATCACTAACCACAAAAAATGATTTCGAAATGATAGAGTGAAGCAGCTGAGCTGTTCATTCATGAGTAAAATTTATTTTGGCTCTAGAGGTGTATATTCTTAGACCTGACACCCTCCCTATTAAAATAAATGTCGTATATAACTTGAGATAGCATTCAGGTGGTCAGATTGATCTTAACGTTTGCCAAACATCATTTATACTTAAACGCATCATTATTTTTGACAGTATATCCGACAACTTCTGAAGCTATTTCACTTCGTTCAGTTCTAAGCAGAAGCAAGGTGGCATTTAAAGATGGATCCTATAAATGTTGAGTTGGTGCAGTTTTTTCCAAGCGATAACGCAAAGGAAAACTACACGGAAGATTATGATTTGGTGAACAGTCCAGACTCTGCGACGCCGATTTTTCGAAGAGGTCAAAATTTTACCTTTTCAGTGCGCTTCAACAGAGCTTTTGATGAACAACAGGATGTTGTACGAATTAGTTTTTTTATTGGTAAGTGTTAATATTTTCTAAATTAGTTATGAAATAATACGGTTCCTCAGCTGCTTGCTTTTTGTAATTTAAAGTGTTAAACCTGAATATGAAAATTTAATGGCTCTAATATTTAATAACAACTTTTTTATATAATTGTTGCTATAAAAAGAGTTAAAATACTGCACTGCATTGCATGCAAATACTTTTCCCAACATGACAAAATAATGTTTTGCTTTTACATCAAGGTCTTTCCAAGTTGAATAATTTGATTTATGTTCTTAATACTAATGCTGCGTTAGTCAACAACAAATTTGTTAAGCTAATGTAATGTTTGTAATTTGAATATTTAGCTTTATTATGTAAGCATGCCAAACAATGTAATATAACTTATGTTGTTCTGTAGGTCCCAATGCAAATGTTTCTAAAGGAACGAGGGTGATTTTGCCAGTTTTGGTTCAACAAACAAACTTACCTCAGATAAACCGTTGGAGTTTGGCTTACCTGCGAAATGACGGCAACGTTGTAACTTTGAAAGCTCACATTCCTTCTAGTGCCCAAGTGGGAATTTGGAAATGCGGGATTCAGACCAATATATCTGGACAACGGGATAAAAGAAGCGACTATACGGTATTTAGTATTTGATATTGGAAATATATAACAACCTATACCATGCCATACCCGCCTGATTTATATGCAACCATCTAAGCTCAATACATAGGTTAATCTGTTTCTGCGGATTAATTAACTAACCGGTATTATATGAAGAAGTTGTAGGCTTTATTGGGGCAACACAAAGTATGTACTTTCGGAAAAGTGTCCTGTATGTACAACAGTTACTGCTTTGTCATTTAAATGTGGGGTTTATAAATGTTAGAATGATTATTTATAGTTTATACCAAGGGCCATTCATAACAAAACAAACATAGAGAAGAAACATCAGTTTACTTTTGACAGTTACATTGACCAAAACTGCAAAACACAAAAAAACTTAAATAAGCGTGAAGATAACTTAGGAATGGGAAATTGTATATTATTAACAAACTGAGACACATGAATAATACTTTTCTACATTTAATTATAAATAAACTTTGCTTTCTGGGTACAAACAACTACAACAAAATTCTTGACCTAGTCAACCGTAACCATTTGATATTTTTAGCGGCCAAAACTTTGCCAAGAATAAAATTAATTAAGCTTGAAGATTCTGTTTTCAATTTAAACAACAAAAAATCCAATAGATTTCTGTAATATGTATTTTATATTTCTTCTATCTTTGATATCGTCAGTACCCAGAAGCGTTACCTTGACCTAGTCAACCGTAACCGTTTGATATTTAAAGGAGCATTTCCAAGAGTAAGATTAATGAAGCTTTTAGATGTTGTTTTTATTTAAATAACAAAAAGTCAGACAGGTTTTATGAATGAACTTTAGATTTATTTAATTTTATACTTTGGATAACCAGGAGCGTATCCATGTATACAGTTTAAATCTTTTCCACGTGTGACTTGGAATCTGGAAAATTTTCCGCAAAAATTTATGTTTAATAAGCGTGCAACATATGTTGCGTTTAAAAATAAAATTAGAATCATCTGTTTCATTAACAATAAATACAATTATACTGGCGAAATATTTTATCTTGGCTTCGAATCACATTAAAATCTGATTTTTAAGCGATGCTTATTTGTTTAATTTAACTTGTAGAATGTTTATTTTATTAAAAAGCGTTGAACGACATTACAAGGAAAACGGCTGTTGTCCACTCTAAGGGTAGTCTAGATGCAGGGTGGAGGTGCAGGGACAGATCTCATGAAGTTGAAGGTCACGGTGTGTTCCACATACAGTGCACCCTCGGTCCTCGAACGGCTAGATTTTAGAACAATTCGGTTGTCGACCATCTCTTTAGTGAAAAGTAAGTTTCGATTGTTGAAAATAAACTCGGTTTTAGAACACGTTTCTTATTATTATTCGGTTGTCAAACGTAACCCTCGGTTATCGACCAACGGACGAAGGAGGGAAAAGAGGATTTTCTAGCTCAATAATTAAGTGAATGATTCGAAGAAGGGGAGAATTAGAAAATTTTGTGGAGAACTATCACCCTATCATGTATGGTGGTAGCTCAGTTGGTAAAGTGCTCGCTTTTTGAGTAAAACGACGATTCTGGCTTGGGTTCGAAACCTAAACATTATTATGAAGATTTATAAAAATCTTCCGCAACCCACCACATAATTTCCCAATTCGGCTTGCAACCGTGGGATCTTAATGCTCAAAACATTCTCTAGGTCCCCCGTGTTTCTACCATAGCGCTGAGGAGGAACGCGTGGCAGAAAAGAGACCGATGCCCAGCAGTGGGACAAAAAGGCTGTCAGTGATGATAAGGATCACCCGATCTATTTCTTTCGTGCGTTCCTTACTGAGTAGCAATAGTAGTAGCAGTAGTAATAGTTACCCATGGTATAGATTCTATTAATTTTACAACCACTGGACAAAGAAATGTTCTCCATATTTGTAAATTTTAAAATGACCTTACCGTATCGGTTTCGTAGCGAAGCGCTGCTGACGCCGGTCAAACGGTATTCGTAGTCCAGCAGAACCCGCGCGGTCAGTACTTGATGGGTGGATCAAATATAGTAGCATATGCAACCGGTCGTGCTTCGGAGGGTACGTAAAACCGTCGGTCCCGGTTGTCTTACAAACATCTTTGACAATCGTTAACCTTGTAGTGGAACTTCTCTTCTATGTTCGACGGGTTAGGTTAGCCTCCTGCCCGGCATACTTGCAAAGAGGGCTCACAGTACCTACTCTATTGTAGGTAATTAACAGGCCATTGGCCTATACACAGAAGAAGAAGAAGAAGAAGAAGAAGAAGAACCTTACCGTCTGGCTTACCCTACTCAACAATGAAATCTTGCTGCTGTACTCGTTATGGCGCCAATAATAATATTGGTTCTATAATCACGGGTGCCATTTGAACTGCGCCAACAACTTTGGGAGGTACAAAATTGACTGGAAAACTGTCTCTAGGGGTACAGGGGAAAAAAAGGTTGAATACCACGGTTTCAGACGCCACTTGATAGACATTTAAAAAGTCATATTTCAAAGGGCGAAACCACACCCTCTGTGTTTAAAATTTACTTCAGCCATATCTGTTACCTGTTTTTTCCAATTGGCAAAGCAGTGTTGGATTATAATTGCGTACAAATTTCTAATTGCAACTAAAATCGGCCTCCTAGCTCCTAAGAGTAATAAGCACACATCAGTAGCGTAGATTCGATGTTAACCTTGGCCGTGCCCTAGATATTTAGAATGAAAAAAGGACAATAATCATCCTCGCCCCCTAAAGGAATACCATTCTAGAAAACTGAACAATAAATATTTTGAACTCACGAGTGAACCTTGCCCGCCAGTACTTATATTATGACTTTTGTTCATCTGCCCGCCTGCCTAAAAACTGATATCATTTTCGAAAGAAAACTGCTTTCGTACTATCTGTTAGCCTGTGTAGGCAAAGAACAAAACCCATTAAACAAAATGTGACTGGTGGAGTGTCCTTCGTCACTGTAAAAAGTGCGGAGACAACTATAATATATGGAAGGAACAAATAACAAAACTGTACGTTAGTTGCACCAGGTTCGTCCGGTGGCCGCCCCTCTCCCAATAAAAACCTTCTTGCTCTGTGAAGACGATCTTCGCCATACTGTGGGTTTTCAAACTTCCTTGAATCATGATGGCGGGATTGATGATTTAGGTTGTTCCAAGTTCGTTTCGATGACCATCACTCCTTCGACGAAGACCTCTCTAAAGATTACTTCCATCATGTAGCTTATCCCCAAAATTTTTAATGTTGAATTGGGGTAGACGATGGAGTTGATGATTTAGATTGTTCGATTTTCCTGCTAATGGTGCTCCAGATCTCCCCCAGACGACAGATCCCGATAGCAATTCTATTCAACTTTCCAGTAAAGTTTTAGTAAAGCGCGACTTCCAACTTCACCAGGTGTTAAGACAACAGAATTTATCGAAAAACCGGAGATAATTGTTGTGCTTTCCGCTGTCGCTTTGTGAAAGTATCAAACGTTACCTACTTTTCCAACAGTGGGTATTTCACCAGTGTGATTTTCCACATCCCTGGTGAAAAGAAATTATCCCAAGATTCTCCAGATCATAAATATTGTAGCTGCACTGAAATAAAGGGTGGCTAGAGGCTTTTAAGATGCACGGTCCTGATGTTACTCCTTTACTCTCGCGTGATGTTGCTGCTTTTGAGATTGCGGTATTTACAACACAAGATTGCTGTTTTCATATGCTAAAGTTGTAGTTTTCACTAGACGAGATTGTTGTTTTTACCTCATAAATTGCTATACTTCACTTGATGAAACTGCAGGAGCAGTTCGGGTGTAGGAATTTTTAGAAAAAGGGAGAGAGTTATCTTGGGATTGTTTAGGTAATGTAATCTTTATGTTTGTTTGTCCCAGAAAGATTGCTACATAGAAGTTCAGCTTTTTCTGCCCTAGACCCTGGTCATAGTACCACTTGTGACTATTTATAAATAAAACTCATGAAACGAATAAGTGATTTTGAAAATTATGTGTTTCCATGAAAGAGTATACAATAATGGTCCAACTTTCATCTGTTCGGCCCTATTTATAGGAGGACATTAAATGACCTAAAAAATAAGGCATCTTTCAAATCAAAAGTATGCTCTTATTTGAATCTTGACCCAAATAATAGGTTTGTGAAAAATGAACAGAATTGCTCTTAAAGTGAAATTTTCTAAGTCGACGAATTCAGCTAATAATAACGTTCAAAAATACTTATATTACACAAGAGTTGAACCAAAAAGGCATCAATTTCCTCCAAAATCATTTGACTGATAAGAATTATACCTATTAAATACCAAATTTCATTCCACTCCATTTTACTTTAAATTATCAAGCGTTCGTAAGCATTTAGTGCGTTAGGAACAGACGCTGACAGACGGTTTCCTAAAATCCAAAATTTATGAAATGATGCATCAAAATAGCAAAAAATTAACTTATTCTTTTTCTACATTTAGTCTGGTGAGGATATTTACGTTCTCTTCAATCCATGGTGTAGAGATGACCCCGTGTACATGGAGAACGAACAGGATCGCAAAGAATATATTTTAAATGAAAATGGAAAGATTTGGATCGGCACGTTCAGAGAACCTAAGAGTAAACGGTGGGTTTTTGGCCAATTTGATGACGTAGTTTTGCCTGCTGCTATTTTCCTCTTGGAAAAATCCAATTTACCGCATTCAGATCGTGGATCACCTGTTTTGGTGGCAAGAGCTATTTCTGCAGTGGTATGTGTTTCAGGTTAACATACAATTCTTCTACGTAACATGTAAATTGTACTTCATAGATAAATGCCAATGACGATGATGGTCTGTTGGTAGGAAGATGGGATGGTGAATATGATGATGGTACATCGCCATTTTCTTGGACGGGATCAACTGCCATTATGGACGAATTCTTACGAAAAGGCGGCCAATCTGTTAAGTATGGACAATGTTGGGTTTATTCCGCAGCTACCGTAACAGTTTGCAGAACTTTGGGCATTCCGTGCAGATCTGTAACCAACTATGTTTCGGCACATGACACGAATCGTTCTCTAACAGTTGATAAGTGAGAATCATGAAATTTTTACATATTTTCAGTACAAAATACCTTTCTTAGGTATTTCGATCTGTTTGGAAATTTAATCGAAAAGGGTCCGCAAGGCGATTGCAGTGACTCCTGCTGGAATTTCCATGTTTGGAACGACGTGTGGATGACACGTCCTGATCTCCCAGCAGGTTATGGTGGATGGCAGATTATAGACGGGACCCCCCAAGAACTTAGTGGAAGTATTTTCTGTTGCGGCCCTTCTTCAGTTGAAGCTGTACGGAAGGGCGAAGTGGGATTTCTTTATGATACACCCTTCGTCTTCTCCGAGGTTAATGCAGATATCTGCCACTTTCAAGAAGATGATGAGTCTGATTGGGGCTTTTCAAGATTATCGATAAATAGATACCAGTAAGTTAATATTTCTGTAAAACTTTTATATTAGATGGTAAACACCATTATAGGTTCATAATATGACATATATTTATATAATTATATATATGTATATATATGTGTGTGCGTGTGTTTAAAATATCATATTTACTAATTTGTAAAGATGTTGTTTAATTTTGTAGTGTTGGTCGTAAGATTTTAACCAAACGACCAGATAAAAACGACGATAACGGTGATTCGGACATGTGGGATGTAACTCACATATACAAAAATCCAGAAGGCTCCGAAGCAGAACGTAAAGCTGTTTTCAACGCCATTCAAGGAGTCCCACGAGCACAAGAACATTACCAGATACCTGCCAAAACTGCAGAGGATGTGTTTTTCGATTTGGTTGATATCGATACTGTACCGTTTGGGAAAGGTTTTGATGTAGTGGTAAATATTAAAAACAATTCTAATGAAGCAAGAAATATAAGTGCTACGTTATCTGCATCCGCTGTATACTACACTGGGGCTACAGCTCACCGTATTAAGATGTCACGTGGAAACTTCCCTGTGCAAGCCGGACAATCGGAAGTGTTGAAAATTCATGTCAAACCTGCTGAATATATGGGAAAGCTTGTGGATCATAGTTTGGTTAAAATTTATGCTATTGCTAATGTGAAAGAAACGAAGCAATCATGGTGTGAGGAGGATGATTTTACTTTAACCAAACCAGAGATGCAGGTACAGGTTGGAAATGCACGTGTTGGTCAAGAATGTACCGTAAGCTTTAGGTACGTTTATCATATTTGTAATTGCGTATAATATACTTTTTATATAATAGCAACAAAATCGCAGACTTCCCAATCTGCTCTAAAGATTACTACGGCAATTTGGAACGTTCTCAGAAAAAAATGAGAAACTATTTATATCTTTATTTTGCAATGCAGTGCCCCTTAACAGCAATATGACCTTTAATGCTTTTAAAGCATCGCGAAGCTTTGATCTTTTAAAATGTAAAAATATTTCCAACTGCTTGAGACTACTCTTGTATGGAAAGGAAATTTTCCTTAACGAAAAATTGCCATTTTTTTCACGAATATATTCTACTTGGTACAGAAGGTTAGCGAGGTACTTTTCCGATTTCGTCGAATCGTTTGAAAGTTATTCCCTAAGTAATACTTTTTTAATGTCTTCGACAATCGATGTCACTACTTTTCTCAGTCATATTTGCTGGTTAGCCTGTTTTATCTACAACATGTTCCGCAACATTAAAAATCATAACAGTTATATTGATCAGCAACCTTCGCAAAGAAAAGCTGCCATGAGGAAGAAGGAACTATATATACTACTACTCGACAGAATGATTTGATATTTTCTAGTTATTCATTGGACAGATGAAACATTTTCCCGCATTGACAATTTCAGAACTGCTTACGCCATCTATACTTCATTCCGAGAACTGAAAATATTCTTGTATTTATAAAGTTCTGTTACAACTAATTTTATCAAAATATTAGTATACTTGATGTAATAATAAATATTATTATTATTCCACATTTTAGTTTCAAAAATCCATTGAAGAGACCCTTGACGAAATGCAAATATACCATTGAAGGCCATGGATTACTGAAACCCAAAACCGTCGATTTCAGAGATGTGCCACCGGAAGAAGATGCAACTTTCAGTGAAACATTTGTGCCGCGACTTGCTGGACAAAAAGTTGTAGTTGCTACCTTTAATTGCAGGGAAGTGCAAGGTATTGGCGGAAGTGCGAGTGTAAATGTTCAATAAGAAAATGGTATTTTACAATATAATTTCGATGTTTGTGTCTTCTAACAATTAACCACATGCATATGTATGTATATTCACGTGTTTAACATTATCATTAATGTATTGATATCTAGTATATAATTCAAATAGTGCTGCTATTTTCATAGACTACGATTATGTTATTTCTACTTACGCACGAAGAAAAAAGTGTTCCGTAGAATTGATACGGTAGAGACGTATTGCATTGTATATCTTGTACTTAAACAAACCATGTATTGGTAATAAAAGATTTTTTTATATTCTATTTTAAATAATATTCGATAGTAAAATATCATTGCAAACAAGTACGTAGGTACATCGTATTTGATGATTTGGTTTAAGATATCTGGTAGTCACCTTCAGTAGCTGCAGTCTTGATGCAAATTAAACATTTAAAGCAGCTTTTGCTAATTAAATGTTATATACTTTATGAACAAATATCACAAAATAAACTACCCCAAAATGAATAAGGATAATCTAATATAAAACATATATGTTTTTATTTGGCGGCTAATGATCGTCGATTATTGATAATTAGAGCAAGCGGCAATGTTTAATGTTAAAAAACAGAAAACAATCGAATCCAGTTGCAATTATTCAACCGTATTAGTGTAGTCAGGTTTGTGTGTTTGAGTGAATAAACTTTCCTGTCTTCTTAAGATCTTTTTTGTCCACTGCTTTTAATTTGTGTGTTAAATTTGTGTTCTTAATAAGAAACAACAATGCAGATAAACTATTTAACAATAGAACAACGAAATTTAGCCGTTGGTATGCACCAAAGAGGAGATCACCAGGTCGTCTTTTGTTGATATGTTAGGAACCATGCAGAGCGTAATGTCACGTGCCCTTTCGCGCCTTAGAGAAACAGGTACAACTGCAAGAAGGCCTAGAACTGAATCTTCTCCCAACACCTCGTGAGGATTGATTTCTGGTAATTAATGCAAGAAAGCACCCCTTTTCAACTGCTGGACATCTACAGCAAGTGCTTCGAATGCCACGGGAAATCGAATCTCCGACGAACCTGTGAAAAATCGATTGTTTGAGGTAGGACTTACCTCATACCGCCCCCTGAGATGTCCTGCAAGAACTGTGACTCAACGAAGACACCGAGTAGAATGGTTAAGAAGTAGGCTTCAAAAAGCGGCGCCGCGGGATGCTATACTGTTTTCGGACGAGTCCATATATTGTCTCAGCAATGATAGCCGGTGTCAAAAAGTATATCGTAGTGGCGGACATCGTACCTTACCTCAGTATACCCAACCAGTCGCTGCCTTTGGTGGTGGTGGTCTTATGATATGGGTTGGAATTTCTTTAGGGTGGCATACTGACCTCCATATTTTTAATGGTACACTCACGAGCCAACGTTATGTCCAAGAGATCATTATGGACCATGTTCTGGACCGTCGCGACTCTGTTGGTCGGGAATATTTTGTTCTTCTTGACGACAACGCTAGGCCGCATCGTGCTTGGGTTATTTTAGAAATACTTTGAGATGAGGAAACAAACCATCTTGCTCTTCCTCCGCTATCTCCAAATCTCAACCCCATCGAGCATGCGTGATGCCTTTTGCAGAGGCAGCTAGATCATCATAATCCAAGGTCTACTACTGTGCCAATTGAGGGATGTATTTCCGGTACTGTGGAATTTTATCCACAAGAACATATTGATAATTGCATTGCGAGTATCCCAGCAAGGTGCAGAGCAGTTATTATTGCTAGAGGAGGTGCCACGCGGTATTAGAATTTAATAAGTTTAAGTTAAGTGGAAGGGTTGCAGTAACGATTTTCTTTATAATGTTGTTTAATTTCTTCTTTAAATGTACCTTTGTTGTAATGTTCATGTTCATTACTAAAAAGACGTTACATTTTGTTGTTTTGGTAGTTTTTGATTATAAATGCAATTGGTGTTGCCTTTAAGTGTGTTTCACTGCAATATCCCTATTCATTTTTGAGTAGTTTTGATACTGATTTAGAATCATTATTTGAAACTTGGAAATGGAAATTTTTATTAGTAAACAATATCTGAAATGTAGACGTTTCTCGTCACATGGTGTGGTTTCCCGCTATTGTAAATCTATAGTTAATCACGCCGTTATCACTGTTACTATGAACGGGAAGTTGCGTATACGAAACGATAGGCGTAGGCGAAAATTTCGTGTGTTTCTAGAAATCTGAGCAAGAAGGTTGCATTTTGAAACGTTTAATGCATAAATGTGTAATGCTACATATGACGTAGATAAGCAGACAAACTGTATCCACATCTTCCCAATAATAGGGGAAAGAACAATAGGAATCCAAATTTTATCATACCAACATCCGCTCTGGCTGTGAAAAACTGAAAATTAGTAATTTGTTGTTTTATCTTTCCACCAGTCAATTAATACTTATCAAATAAGAGATAACTTTTTATTCATTCATGGTTTTTAAGCGCACAATCAAAATAACTGAAATTGATGCATGTAATTGAATATGAATAGTTAATTTTATTATTATTTTTATTTTATTTATTTACAAGCTGATTTTAAACAGAAATTTAGTATAAATCGTGCTGTTAATGTATTGCTAAATTTTTTAGCAGGAACAATTGTATGTTTTCAAGCAGCAATTTAGTATAAGGCTTGCAATAATACTGATTTTCATTAGCAAGTATGTCTCTGACGAGAGAAAAGTAGTTTAATTCGTTTCCCGGAATATGAAAGTTTCAAGATAAATATTCAGGAGATTTTGATTATTTACGAGCTCATTCCATGCAGAAATTTAGTTTAAATCGTGCTGTAACACTGATTCTGTTTAACAATTACAGTGTATAGAACAAAAATGTAGTTAAATTTGCTGGCGGGAACAAGAAACTTGATGAGATAATTCTAAAACTTAGGAGCTGTTTCAAAACAGCAATTTAGTAAAAGTCGTGCAATATCATTGATTTTATTTATAAGATTTGAGTTTTGTAACAGAAATGTGGTTCAATTTGCTAGCAAGAACATGCAAGATGCAAAATTGTTAATTTTGTGATTTAAAAAATTTGAAAACTGTTTTCAAGCAGAAATTTAGGATAGGTGGTCCTGTAGTAATTATTTTGTATAGCAAGTACAGCGTTTTAGAGGGAAATGTAGTGACATTCGTTGGCGCGCAAGAGGAAAGTTCCAAAATTAGTGTTTATGGGATTTTAAAACCCGAAATGCCATTTCTAATCAGACATTTATTATTATTCTACGTGCTATAATAGTTTTCTATAACAGGAACTTCGCTGGAAACAAAATACCAAAAACAGTTTAATAATAGCCTCCATTATTAAACTGTTTTCGGTATCATAATGGACCTATTATTAAATCAAAGTAGATAATAGTATATTAAAGAACTAGTTTTATAAGGCCTTTTCTTAACGCACGAGTCCACGGACGAGTGCGACAAGTGGTCTTATGAAACGTGTTCTTTATACAATGTTTTCTATTGAGGAAGTTTAAGAGTATTTTAAATAAATTTATGTAGAAAATTTTACGTCAAATCGATTACTAGGGAGTTTTTATAAACACTTATGGCAGCACTGACAGGTGGCTGAAACTGACATTTCAAACTTTCAAATTCAAATCGAACTACCAACATCGTAAACAAACTAAAAACAGTACGATTATAGGCCTTCTTAACGACCTGTTTTTAAGCTAAAACAGTGCGCTTAGAACGGTTTTATAAAACCGAAATAGAAAAATGTAGTTTCAATGGCGGCAAGGAGAACTTGATAAAAAATTTTTACAAAATTTGATCAATTTAGAAGCTGCTTCAAACCAGAATTTTATATACGTCGTGCAATAGAACTGATTTTTTAGCAAATATGTCTTTAGCAACGGATTTGGCTATGTTTTGGGTCTACGTACAGTAAATATAACAACATAATTTGGTCATACTCCAGGGATTTTATACGGCCGTTGAGATTTTCTTAAACATGTTTGTGGTTATTGTGATATAGACATACTGGGCTCTTATACATTGTGACGCTGATGTTGGTAGATTACGTTTACCTTCAAGCTGAAGTTTCTGGTAGTCGTTAGATATTCCATTAGTAAATGGTCTGATGCTCTGGCTATATACGATGTCTTGTTTTTGAAGTCAAATATACTTGCATCCTTTATCTGTCATTATATCGTCTATTTTTATATATCATGAATTACTTCGTTACATCTTGCATTTATTAGACATGGAATCTTAAAATCAAGTGGTTGATAGTATCTTATAAGCAACCTGTAATAGCTTATTTAACATAACCAAAGAGCTATGGTAAAGAATCGAAATTAATCGAACAATTTAAAAATTGTACATCTTAGAATTGTAATTGCTATGCACCCTCATTATTTGTAAACGATTATAAACTGCACGATTTAAGTTTTAGAACATGGGCAACTTTTGTAGAACATTTTTTTTTGATCGTGCTGTATAAAATTCTTGTATTATCTTGATATCCTGAACCTACCTTGGGAGTTTGTGTGTATTGTTCCTTTATGGTATACCTTGTATAATTATTTATCCGAATTTGAAGAGTGTAATGTCAAGTAATGTACTGTTTACGTGCGTGCGAAAATTAAAATTTCTTATTAGTCACATACACAGCCACAAAATATCTCATCCATTATCACTAGTACGCTTATTATACTTAACTTATGACCCGGAGATTATGCGTCACTGGAATGCTATTATAATAACTTTATAAATAGCGCAATTTATTTTTTACCTAACTATTAAATTGAATTAACCTAGATATTTTGAGACACCTCAAAGACGAACCGCTGAAGACGCGGGCTCGTGCAAAAGTACTTCAAGTACATGCAGACTATTCTGAATGAACAGGAAGAACACAATAATACAAATTATATAAAGAATATATGTATAATAATTTTACTAGTATCTGCATTTAAATTATATGAAAATGTCAGCTTTCGAACAGGAATTTGGTTTCTAAAATTTGTCTGCATTAAGAGATTTGGTAGTGGTACATTTCGTAAATATATAGAGTGTTGGTAAAAGGGTGTTACGTGTAAAATGATTTTTCTCGTCAGCCCCCAACAAGACGTTGGCATTTGCTCTTCGGTTAATGGGAGAAGGTAGAGTTTGCGGAACACGGTTACCGGAAGAAAGTCTTTATTGATACAATGTACGGAGTAACTCAAAAATACGTGGGAGCCACTCTTTCAAGTCACAGCTAACAGAAAATCCTCGTGAAAGGGCCAAGGACCAACAGCTTACGAAGAGTCGAACCTACCTTGCTGTGTTTCTTCCTTATCTCAGTATTTCTCATAAAATACAGACAAAATGAAAAATATGGGAAAAAACAAATCATAGTTCATGTAACAAAAGGTTTAAGTATATTAAATAAAAGGTGTGTACAGTTGCATGTCAAAAACGTTCAAATGAAGGCCGACTGTGGTTCTCGTTCTGTTATAAATTGACATAGAAAGGGTGTCGAGACGTCCGAACCCGTAGCTCAAGAACAAAAAGAAAGAAATGCGTAGCCAAAATCAGTTGAGTTCACAACACAAATGCAATTAATCATTAAGGCTACTAAACAATTAGCAACAGCTTAATTTCTTGAAAATACCTACTTCTACGTCTCTAAATTGAAGCACCTGGTAAACAAATAATTACTGCTTACAATCTTAACGAGTATTGGATAATATAAATAGTTTTCATATTACAAGCCAAACAGATTGCCTTGGTCGGCGCCCCCAAGAAAAGCTACGAGAAAAGAAACATATATACGTCACTGGTAATCAAAGTAACACGAGCTGGGTGGCTGTATTATATTGCGCAATAAGAATTTACCGAAGCAACCGAAAACGCCGACAAAACTAGTTGTTTTAGACACCAAAAACGATAAACAGCGGTACAGAGTATTTCTAGAACGATAAATCTTCACGGTAACGTTAATTTTATCTGTATTAAACGATATAAGAACCCTTACGGTATTCTCAGCTAAATTATTGATCCTTGTATATATTTAAACAGACTATATTGTTGAATTTTCTTGCGGGAAAATCGTACAAACGTTATTTTACAAGAGAAATTTGGACCCTACCCTAATTTCACTGATCACAAAACAGCCGCAGGCTTCTAGCGTCTAGCTAAAAATGCCTTTTTCTGTGCGGGAAGAAGAAGCCCCACGGAGTCAGTTCCCGAGAAAAATGCAACTGCAACTCATTTCTTGAACCTTAATTCCAAAAATTTCCGTCAATGAAAACACTTCAAACAGTTGCAACTCTTGGCATAACAGAAAGGTGGCGTAAGATGTGCCATTTACATATTATAGTAATGGATTGAATCTACCAAACATTCAAATTCGAACGCGGGAAACTTTGAAGAACGCCCCGGGGGATACAGTAAGGTCAAAAACAATTCGAAACGTCTTAGTCAACATATACTCTCACACCAACCACTTTCCTATTTCCTTACAAATTTTATTAATATTTAACCCCCAGATACAAGCAGTTCCTCCTTTAGACTTTTGTGTTTGGGATTACCTAAAGAGTTTAGGGTATGCAGCACCTGTACATAATTCTGCCGAGTTGCAACCGTGAGTTGAACAAGCCTGCCTAACAATTCGAGCAAGCCCGGGCACTTCTGAAAGAGTGCGGAGTTCTAGTTCTATCCTGAGATGTAAACCCTGGGTCGACATGGAAAGAATTTAAAAAATTATCTTTAAAATGTAAGATTAAACAAGTAATTGTGTACTTTTTTAGCGTTAAGTATTAATTAAATGTTATACGACTTGTTACATTGTACTAAATGACCCTTAAATATTACGTTTCAACACCTTGTATAGTATAATAGAACAATATCGGTATCTGAAATTTGTTTGCAGTAGGCTTATAAGCACAGGTGTACATTTTACAAATGTATAGTAGCTAGCTTATTGTTGTGAAGCATATAAACATATAGGGTGAGTCTGCTAAGACAGATCAGCTTAATATGTGAGTTATTTAAAACATTAGAAAAATTATTTTTAAACAGACTAGAATAGGCAGTACCCCCTATTCTTCTTCTCTGTCGTATTATCATGTCTGAGAAATCGCGATACCATGATTACGTGCCTTTGTTTGTAGTGTTTCTCCATGAGTGCCTATCTTAAGCCTCTCTGAGCGTATTTTGTAGTGGACAACCTGTTATGGCTTTTTACTTAATCAAGCCATATTGTCGGGGATCTGCCTCTTGATCTATTGCCCTGTACTTTCTCCCTGCACGATGGGTTTCTCTAGACTGTTTGTTTTCTAACTGTATGGCCAAAGTATTGCAGAATTCGTCGGCGACGTATCTTGTAGAGCCTATCTATCTCCTATTTCATTCAATATGTATAGGTTGGTGCATCTGTCTATCCACGATACACGCAGCATTCTACGCCAGCACCACATCTCGAATGCATCTATTCTCTTTAAGTTTGATGCTTTGATTGGCCACGTCTCTGCCCCATACATGAAGATTATAAAGACAAGTGATTTCACAAGAGCTATCTTAGTGTTTCTTGTGATCTGTTGGTCTTTCCATATCTTTGTTAGGTTGGTCATAGCGCTGCGAGCTATTGCGATGAGTCTTCTGATTTCCTTCTCGTATTCTCCTTGGTTGCTTATCAGGGACCCTAGGTATATCAACTCATCGACACTCGCTATGTTTTTTAGAAGTCGTCTTGGTGGCAGAGTGTGACCTCTATCGACTATCATGTTTGGTCTTGTTTAAGATTATTTCCAGCCTCAAATTATACCCCCTATATATAGGCGCTATTAATAATATTATCATCACATTAATACGTTTCTGGCGTTTAAATATGATTCTGACTTTTAAAACTTCGATTTTCAAATGGCGGTTGTTGTTGAAAATCCGCTCAAGTTTGATCAGCGTGCGGTCCTATAACTTTTATGCGCTGAGGGGGTGCAGCCATTGCAGAATTCGTACGCGAATGCAAGCAGTGCATGAAATGCATGTATTGTGTACCCAACTGTGAAGGAATGGTGCCGAGAATGTAAGAATGGGAAAGAGGGGACTATGGATGAGCCGCGACCAGGTGCACGGTGTACTGTATCGTTACGGACCCTTGTGTTGTGTTTATCTTTTATTCGTCGTGACTCGTCGTGCTTCGTCATGATCGTCTTACGTTCGGATCTAGAGTAGTTGAGCTAAATACGTGAAATAAAACACCAGAGAGGTTATTACTTTTATTAACGTCAATATTAGCTGCACACAGTGCAATTTAACTACCTCCGGTATTCACCTGTTCAGGCTAGGAAACTGCAGGAAACCTTAGCAGTGGTAGTGATCTCAAGTAGGTACATAGATTTCCTCAGGAAATTTAAACTATTTGCTCAGTAAAATACTAAAGATGCAGCTATAGGCCGGTTCGCAGGGTGGTATTCTGAAGGTGCAAGGTGAATTATTAAGGAACTGGAATACAAAGCGCTGACGGGTGAAGGGTTAAGGGAACTTGACACTGCAGACGAGATACCTCAAAGCGCAATTGTCAAGCGATGCCGTAGCTGCCGAGATACCTCAAGCGCTTGGCAGGTGAAGGGTTAAGGGAACTTGACGCTGAAGCCGAGATACCTCAAGCGCAATTGTCAAGGGATGCAGTAGCTGCCGAGATACCTCAAAGCGCTTGGCAGGTGAAGGGTTAAGGGAACTTGACGCTGCAGCCGAGATACCTCAAAGCGCAATTGTCAAGGGATGCCGTAGCTGCCGAGATACCTCAAAGCGCTTGGCAGGTGAAGGGTTAAGAGAACTTGTAAAGGAACTGTGCTTCTCGATGTTTAGATCAAGAATCCGTTTTGAACAACTTACTTCTGCTTTTATAGCCCCAAATGTGGGTGTTTTGGGGGGTTAAAACTGTAAACATGCTGCACGTGTGTACCAATTTGAAAAACAACTTAACGCTCCAGTTATTGTGAGCCCAATAATATTTAGTTAAAATTAATTAAATTATATGAGTACTATTCAGAAACAGCCGAAACAACTCTCTTTGCCTAATCTTCAGCTCCTAATAAATTTGGTATTTAATTAACACGTCCATGTGTGGAATTTCACCCATGAGGGTTCAGTTCGGCAAAAAAGTAATAATTAAGCAGATTATGGGCTACCCTAAACTAACAATTTATCACAAGAACAGACCGCGCTAAAGACAGCTGTTATGGCCTATCTTACGCACTTGAGATCAACTAATTCGCAATCATATTGTAACCTATTTACCTGCAATAAATAGTTGAAAGAAAGACGCTGAAAACAAATATTTTAAATATGGAATTATAAAATTCAACTATCGAATGGGTAGTTGTTTTATAATTCCATTCATTATGCATGAAAGTGGATATTTATTTTATTTGTAGCCCTCATAAATTAAGTGTCCCCGTAAAGGACCCTTTACAAAAAATAAACACATGTGCAGGAACGGCCGGTCCGAACATCAGTGAGGCGTGATTTCTAAACACCAACTAAAATTAATTAGCAGTTATATTTTACATTAAATACTTATGCGAGTATAGATTAAAAATTAAAATTATGAGCATGATGTCCCAAAGTTCAACTGTCTGTAATAATATAAACATGATGGCAAATGCGGTCTGCTACAGTACTTCATTAACAGAAAACAATATGGCATGTGTGGATGGCCTTATTAGAGAAAATCGTCGAATTTCAATTAGAGAATTTTCATAAATTGTTGGTGCGAGTGTAGGATATGTCCATAGTATTGTTCGTAATCCGTGTTACAGCAAAGTTTGTTCGCAATGGATTCCTCGTCTCTTGTCTAATGAACAAAAATGCTTGCGAATGGGCTTATCTCTGCAACACCTCACAGACTATAGGCAAAATGGTGATGACTTTCTTCTGTCAATAGTTGCTGGTGACGAAACTTGGTGCCATTACTACGAGCCATCCAGTAAGTTATCGTCAATGCAGTGGATACATTCAAGTTCACCACCACCGAAGAACTTTAAAGCACAACCTTCTGCAAGCAAAGTGATGTTAACATTTTTTTTTCGATCATCATCATCATGAAGGCCCCTTTTTGATAGAGTTTAAGGAACCTGGAGTAAAGGTCAATACAAATCTACTTTGAACAAGCTTCATCAAGCAATAAGACTGAAACGTTCAGGAAAACTTACGCATGGGGTCATTTTGCTACAGGACAATGCTAGGCCTCATGCTGTTAATGTGGTAAAAGAAAATCTTTAACGAAGGAAATGGAGGGTTTTAGAGCATCCACCCTATAGCCCGGATCTATCGCTTTGCGATTTCCATAGTTTTGGACGGCTGAAAAAGGCGTCAAAAGATCGGCATTTTGAGTCTGACGCAGAAGTACAGATAGCTGTGGAAAACTTCTTCAATCAGCAGCCACAAGAATTCTATGAGCAGGGTATACGTCGGTCAGTAAAACAATGGGATAGGTGCCTTAACTGTGATGGCAATTCTTTGTAATTAGATTGTTGGATAAATTTTTTGTAAAGCAAAGATGGGTTTCAATTGAACACACCTCGTGGTATTTCAAATAATCGAGCCTCTGGTTAGTCTTAGCAAACTCACCCTGTATAATAAATAAAAACATGAGCAGTTCATTGGGTCAAAAATTTAACTGCATGTTATGACTAAGATTGTATCATAATTATTACTAGCTCCATTGTAGCGGGATATACCTACTACCTACTACAACACCACCTACAGCATAAGTGAAAGCGAAATACATCAAAATAAACTACAGTAATATTAGTTCTAATTTTGCCAGTGTTCTTATCAAAGTGAGTATGAGTAAGCTCACTAACTGGAATTGCCAGTGTAAAACTCTAGGCCAGCATCAGATCCCACTCTACCTTTTATGAACGGCTACACACAGACTGTATGCTCCAGTCCACGACCTGCTTTTGCGGCACAATTCGAGTCCATACGTGACTTCGTTAATTATTAATATTTCGACGAGATCGCTAATAATTACGTCTTTGCGGCGGTTTTTAACAAAATACCTAAAGAACTTGCGTAGAAATGGGGTTAAAAGATTGTTGCCGATGCCCCTGTTTTTCATGTTTTCGCGCCAAATTTACCCCCAACGATGAAACACCTCTACAACAATTACCCAAACCTAGAGAAGCTGGTAAGTGCAATTTTTTGTTTATTTTGATTAATTAATTGTATCCCAAGGGTATCGCTGTTAGAAAAATATTACCTTGATTATGTATTGTGTTCACAATTATTTACTTCCATTAAATTTTTATTAGCTTACAAACTATTTTGGAATGCTTATACGTGTGATTCTTAAAAATTAAATGATTAAATATATTCCTGAATACTTTAAATATGCTAAAATTAACAATTATTCGCCATATGTATCCACCAGTAACGAAAACAACCTCTTCAGTTTGCTTCAACTTATGTTTATATTTATAAACATGATGTAATAAAGACCTTACTAGCATCGATGCATTTATCGAAAAGAATTTTTTCGTGTCACTCCTTAGCAACATATTTATCGGCTATTGAATAATAAACCCAATATAAATTATCAAACGTGAAATTGAAAACATTATTTTTTTAACTTATCGCGACAGATATTTATAGTGCGAAACTTAACAAATTTTGTGTAGATTCTTACGCTTATTAACAAAACCTAACTGTAAATATCTTAACAGGCAATAAAGCGTTATTTATTATGCGTTTTCCAATTTAAACTAGACTATGCATATCTTGTAGATTGTTTTGATATTTTTATCGTATTTCATTATTTAAGAAATATTTATTTTAAAAGAATACAAGATTAGAAATTTATTGAAATGTTTGCTTTAGCGATTTTATATTCTAAATGATATTTATATGTACAGGGTGCCCCTAAATTACGGGTATAAACTTTGAGAGCGTATTCAATAGCCAAAAATATGAAACAAAGTTCCTATAAACGTGTCTGAAAATGCTTCGTTACCAAATACAGCGACCAGAAGAAGGAGAAATAAAATCACTCTTTTGGCGATAATTCAGTTAGTGTTCGTATTAATAGCATGAAATTTTGTAGGCAGACGTAAACATTGAAAGTTCAATTTCATCAAAATTGGGAAACCATGGGTGTCTCATCTGGGAGGGGGAAATCATACTTTAATTGTTTTTTTCATATTTTGGTTGATTTTTGTGAACGTACTGTATGCAAATCTTATTCTCCATACAAAAAACACCGAAAATGTGCTCTTGCTCTAAATAATTTGGGATTACCCTTTCAAGATAACTAGTTCATACAACCGTGCGTCCGGGAAGTTGAAGCAATGGATTATTTTCGAAACATGTTTATAGGAACATTTTTCTTAATTTTGGCTGTAGAATACGTCCTCAAAGTTTGTATCTATAATTTAGGGAGCACCCTGTGTATAGCGACAAATAGTCACTACAATCAAAAATGATTCTTATACTCTCAATACCTACATGAACAGGAAATAATTTTTTATTATACATTTTTAATACGCTAAAAAGTGAATTAAAGTAGGTTTTTTAAGTTAAATATGTTTAATTTACGAAACATTTATACGGAAGCAATCTATCAATTTTTGGTAATCTTCGATTGTTAATACGAGGTATGTTCAAATTTATACAGGAGTTATTTATAAAAAGGGTATTACAATATTACAACCATGAAAATGTAAGACCCCGTTTAACGCTATCCCGATTACCGCTGATTCGATATAACGACGTTCAGCTCGAAGTCTAAAAGAGGGCTAAATTTACGTTGATTCAATTTATCGCTTGATTTGTTTATTACACGCTGTAACTGCCCTAAATCCCATATATAAGTTTATTCCGTTTATCAGTAGATCGTATTTACGTATTTCTCTACCAAAAAAATGATCCCAGAACAACCTTTAATTTAGTGAAGTGAAACGGCCCTGTGTCGAATTAATCTGTTATTTTTACGCGACAATTTATAATTAATAATGTCATGAATAGTATTAGTTTACTGAACTGCCAAAATATAAATAATAAAAAAAAGAAAAAAAAAATACCAAAAAAATTTAAGTGGACATAGACGAAGCAGAGCAAAAGTGCAAGACTAGACGGTTGAACAATGAGTGCAAGTGAGATCTGTCTGTCTCGCGGTCGCTCTCTCTCTGTCGTTCTTTCTTTTAATTTTTTTATTATGTATGATTTGCTGCATGTTAATATAAAAACAATTTATAATTGAAGTTGAACTTGTTTATTCTGGATGACATGTTCCACTATCTTTATTTACTATGGGTTATGATAAATGACCCCGTTCAACGCTGTCTTCTAGGAATGTATCCTGAGCGTTAAACGGGGTCTTACTGTATATTGCTTTTCAAAGTAGTCTCTCTGCCTAGCGATGGACTTGCGCCACCGTCTGGAATCTAATACCTTCCTACGCTTTGCGCAGAAATAGCGTTTTATTAGAGTAACTTCTAACCATCAGAAAACAACGATTTTAGCAACTTCTATCACATTTCTAGTGTACGCCGAATTTGCTGGTTCTTCATATTAAGCTGTACTATTTGCTTGCATTTAGTTGTAATATATAGCGGAAATCGGGTTATATTATTGGAATTCATAACCATCAACATACAAAGAATTGGCAAGTTTATTGTAATTTTTAGCGCAATGCACGCCGAATTTGTTGGTTTATCATATTAAACTGTACGTTTTGCTTGCATTTACTTATAATATACAGCGGATATAGTGTTTGGATACCGTGCTTATACACTTTCGAATAGCTTCGAACGGCCTTATTTGAATGAAATCTTTTTCCGGGCAAAGAGTTTTGACTCAAGATTAAAATAATGTACCCGGGTTTCATCAGTTGTCCTAATTGAGTTAGAAAATGTATCTCCTTCTCTTTCATATTGATGCAAAGAAGAAGCGTTTTGCAAACAATTCAGCTTGTATTCTTTGGTATCAACACGTCCGACAATAATTTATAAGTTTTGAGAAATTTGACAAACTTTTACTCGTCTATCTTAGCCGGAGCAGGAATCCACGGGGCAAATCCCCAATTCAATGCTTTCGCATCACTGGGGCAGTATGCCACCGTATTCCAAGCAGAAACTCATGCAATAGACATATGTCTGCAAGAGAACATTGCAAAAAACTATCACAATAGAGATATTATTGTGCTAAGTGACAGCCAGGCAGCTATAAAAGCTCTAGCTAACCACCAGATTAACTCAAGAATAGTCTGGGACTGCCTTCAAAACCTTATCACCCTTGCTAACCATAACAGGGTAACCATAATGTGGGTGCCAGGGCACAAGGGCATTCAAGGCAATGAAAAAGCAGATACTCTTGCAAAAAAGGGATCAGAAACGCCATCACTGGCCCAGAACCAGTATTTGGAATAACCAAAACCTCAGTCCGCAGCTGGCTAAATGGATGGATAAACACAAGACATCTAAACCATTGGAACCGTGCAGAGGGACAAAGACACAGCAAATCAATGCTAATAAAACCATCCAAAAAACTTACTGATGATCTACTGCGACTAAGCAGACAGCAAATTGGGCGAGTGACAGGGCTGATAACCGGCCACTGCAACCTGAGAAAACACATGCACACAATGGGCATTCTTAATGAAGAACCCATCTGCAGACTTTGCAACGAGGAAGACGAAACAGCCTCTCATGTGATCTTTGAGTGTGAAGCTCTAGCCCGATGGAGGCAGAC
>JABXWE010023201.1:0-12432 GCA_014611495.1 Limonius californicus
TAAACACTAGGTTCTGCAGTAAGCCATTGTTTATTGTAGATAGATCTTGTATATTGTAATATTTCTTTGAAAGTTTAAATACCTTTCAACACTTCATTCTTTCTAAAGTACTTGTGCTTGCTATTAGTAATTTGCTGCTATTGTAGTTCAAGGCTTTGGCTAGAATATTTCAACTATTTTATGATGCATTTCTAGTGAAGTTCATTGTATTTGTTTGTTTTGTGTCAAAGTCAATAACAGAGTTCGGAAAACAAGGAATGACACTAAGCGCATATTTGGAGCTGATAACTCGGTTTGAAAATTCGTGTAAAAATGTAAGAGGTAAAATTGGGGCAATTATTTTCAAAAAATTTAATTCGGTAATGAAAAAGAATCCTGGTTATGCTGTTTTAAAAGACATAAATAGAGTTCTCAATGGCGAATTTGTTGAAGAATTAAATTTAGATCCTAATATAATTTCAAAATTTGCAAATGCCCCTTGCACGTCAGTAGATGTTGAACGATCGTTTTCAATTTACAAATACATGTTTACCGATAGAAGACATATATTTCTTCATGAAAATTTTGAAAAACATTTAGTTATAAGTTGTTTTCATAATAATGAATCATAGTTTAAAATTTAGCATAAGCTGATTTGTAGTGATAACTATAAGTATAATTAATTATTCTGTATTGCTGTAATTTTGTTTATAGAATAAAATTTACTAAAAATATGTTGTTATTTGTGAATTTTAATGCGTATATTTGTTTTTAACTTTTTAACATTTATCAATTTATCATAAATCGTTTTTAAAGTCGATTTTGAACATATGCTACAGCATATGGAAGTGCATATTTTTAGAATTTACTGCATATATTTAAAAAATAGTGTACATATATATGCGCATATTTCCGCAATAATCGACTGCATATATTCCGTTCTCTACTGATAAGTGTCATTATTTTAATTTTCTTCTGAGTTATGTGTTTAAAGTGGACAAAAGTATTGTAATCGAGATTGCGTCGATACATTGTAAGTATTAGGTATGTGTAATGACAATACCACTGATGCGGCTAGGGCAAACGGGGAAAGGTTTCCAAATCGTCGGCCCCTGATTCCAAACTATAAGACGTGTAAAACAAAGATTACTGAAAACAGATAATATAAGTTCTCAAAAATTGGCGTCCATTTTGCGACACCCTGCGTGTGGAACGTAGAGAAAAATTATTAATTAAAAATGTATTCAAAAGTATTTTTTTTTACAGTATGATACAGTGTTGTGAGTAAAATGTGAATTAAACTGAAAATGTTAAATCAAGAAGAACAATATTTGCCAGCATAGCCTGTATTTATTTTAATCTTATGTACAAGTTCGCAGAACTTTCCTACATACTCTAAACATCAAGTAATTGATACATCTTGTTTAATACCTAAATATTTGTTATAATTTTCAAAGTAAACTCTTTCGGATTGCCAAATAGAAATATAAAATTAAACCCTAGTTAAATTTTTTGCTTACTACCGCATATTCCTTAGTTCCCCCTTCGACGTAGATAAAAATATTTAAACCTCTTTAAATATAAAACAGCCACTTAAAACATACAGAAACGGCTGTTTGATGTACAAAGATACGAAGAAAGACAAACAGGGTAATGCACCCATTTTACCTCAAGCAATAAAGCGACTTACATAAACGTTTCCATTTTGCTGCTTTTATTTACAAAATGTAAACGACAAAAATTGAAGGGGTTAAACGGAACAAGTAGAAGGCCGACAAACATCCACAACCGTCATACTAGAACATTTCAAAAGTTTTGCCGTTTTTAGTGATTTAGTTTACGAGAAAACTCTTTCTCTCTCCTCAATCACGGCGATTGTTCCGGACACGTCAGATAATGGATTTGACAGCTGTGATAAAACTGCATCAAGCTTTCAGGAAGTTTATCGCAAATACTTACTTGATTATAAGAAATGTGACATTTGAGACAGGGTTCCTTTTGTTTCTTTGGTTTACTGTAGGAATGAGATTAATTATACAACGCTTTGGGTTTACAGAAGCAAAGTTTGATTGTACGCACGTGTATTATTTATAAAGGCTAATTAGATACCAACATTGCCTATAAATGGTAAATTTAATTAAGTTCAAGTAATATTTGAACTGTTAGGGTTAATTAACGATACTTCTGTATAGGATGGACGCTCCAAACTATGTTGTACCAGAAATGTTAATTAAATTTTAATACCCTTTGAATACACTTACAACCATAGGCATTTGTAATGAATATTTACAGTGTAAATCAAAGCTCATTACCTTGAAAGTTTTATTTTGTGATAACAAATATTTAATTAATTCCACAGTTGTGTACACGTTCTGAAAAAATTTCCTATATAACTCTTGCAATTTTTATAAACGGAATGAATAGTTTAATTCCAGAATTTTACCATTAATGTATTATTATTTATATTTTTTTTTATTAATTTATTAACTATTTGCAATCTATAAAGACTTACAATAAGCAAATTTGAGATGTGAATTATTTAGATGGATTCATATAATATTTCAGAATTACCAAATTTCTTCTCTGTATGTAGAACTCGCTTTAAAATGTAGTAGAAATTAGTTTGGGACTTTATTTTTTTTAAATGTCTCCCTATAGGAGTGTATTGCATGATTTGGTTAGGTGGGAAATATTTTCAAAGGGCTGGTCAGATTTTAATTAAATTTTATTGATTTTGTTCAGAATTTAGTAGCAGCAACTAAATTTTTTGGTATTGCTTTTGGCAGGAGTTAATAAACAGGTTTGAAGCTCTAGTAAAAAGCCGCATTACCGAAATTTGAATACTTCCGATGCCTACTCAAAACATGGGAGTTTATTTGATATAAAATATAAATTATTTGTAGACGTTAAGGATTTCTATCACAAGGCGTACTTAATAACAAAACACTGTGAAAATACAAAATTGACATTTTCTTACGAAATGAATTGACTACCTATTACATAACTATTTGGTGCCATTTGGTAAATGTTACAAAATCGTCGTGTAAACTTTGGTAAACATTGTTTAATCGTAAAGTAATTTTTTAGTAGTGGTTATAAAACCAGCCTCGGTGCACAGAGATGCTTGGAAACCCGCTATCTACATCTCGCCCTAACAAAACAAACAACATATCTTAGCTAACAATAACGAAACTGTACACTAATTAATTTATCGAATTAATGTTTAGTTAAAAAAATTTATTTCTAATAAACAATAGTCGGAGCTACATGAATTACAATATAGAGATCTTAATGTAAAGAAGCCGAAAGCCTAACTAACTA
Organism: Limonius californicus; assembly: GCA_014611495.1. Taxonomy (NCBI): domain Eukaryota; kingdom Metazoa; phylum Arthropoda; class Insecta; order Coleoptera; family Elateridae; genus Limonius; species Limonius californicus. The sequence continues at coordinate 3,301 of JABXWE010023201.1, forward strand.
TAATCCATTATGCATAAGCGCATCTGCACTTCTTAGCTTTTGTTTATACTACATAATATTCTAGCAAGCGAGGTAAAAGGCATCTTATCTAGGTTTACTAAGGTTATGTAATTCCTCCATTCCTAAAAATGGAAAATACGGGGAAAATTACATTTTTAACTTATTTTTATGTAACAATTTCTGTTGGTTTTAAATTTGGTGATTTGTTTCTCTTACATACATTTGGCAGTAAATCATATTTATGCAAAACAATTACAATAACAGTTATTAAAATTAATACAATAGTAAGTACCAAATTGCTTACATGCACATAAGTATAATGATCGGTATGTTTAAAATCATTCGGACAATCTATCAATTTTTCTTTAAGCTGTTGTACATCATCTAAATCAATATTTTCTAAATGCAATTTAGGAAATTTGACATTGTTTACTGATTGACTTGTTACAGGCCAAACGAGCTTTTTCGTCGACCCGCAACCGCATAGGTGGAAAAGCCCTACAGCTTAGCTCAGAGGAGTAGGGGGAGTTCACGGAAATCGCTTACGGGAGGAAATCTTTCTGGTTGTGTACAGAGTAAGTGAAAATTCGTGGGGGCCACCTTCCAAATACGGCTGAAGGTAGGTCGTCGTGGAAAGCCGAGAAGCCAGCAGCTTACGGGAATCGGACAAACTTTTATTGTGCCTCCTCCTATATATATGAAGCTTGCAACATTCATGCACAAACAAATACAAATACAAAATAATAAAAGATATACTGAATTTTGAAACACATATAATGAAATTATTGGCAATACAAAAGAATGACAGCAAATGGTAATGTTTTACTCAGTACAACAATCGGTTAATTGAACGTTCGATTAAGGGGGAACTTGCCGCCCATGGCTTACGGTATTTAGGATATTTCAATAAATCTACGTGGCCAATGGCGTCGAGTTTGCAGGAATAATACAGCATTAATATAACCAACTTTATAATTAACAATAAGCAAAACTAACGGCGACGGAGGGTCGCTTTTGGGTCGCACAAAAGAAAGAGTCCAATCCCTTGAATTTTACAACTTTAGGCGAAAAAGGTTCTTTTTTTTTCACAACACAGAGAAAAACTTGTTCTTTACCTTGGCTATGGAGTAGCGAGACAGGCACAATTTCAAGGTGTTCACAGAATGATGATAAAGATCCGCAGGTACGCCCCTGAAGACTGGATGAAGTGGGCGTTCATCGCAAGAGCGTTACAAGGTGCAGGTACAGAGAATGGTATGGATATTAATCCGCCCAACGGCGATGGGCAAATTAGCAATGAATTGCCTTTTCTGGGTTAAAATCCTAGCGTACTTCTATAAGGTCCGACAATTGTCGATATTCTGTTTTCACCCCATGGTAAAACACTGAAACGGAAATTACACAAGGTATACCCATCGAAAAACCCAAGCCGGCACTTGCAGCACTCAATTTATTTACTCTTTAATTTCATAACGGCCCTCGAAGATGGAATAAGCGACCGGAGTCATTGAAAGTGTAAAACTGACTAAGGAGCTAAGGCGAAGTGAATCTGCATTTCCCCCAAAAATCTTGCAACATATTACGAAATATCATGAAATGTTCCAGAACAATTTCGGCACTTGAATTCGCAGAAAGCATCTAAGGTCAGGCGCGAACAAAACAATATTCGGAAATTTAAGCCTACAAAGGGAAACTTCGAGATTGGTCTCCCATAACTCAATCTTTAAAAGCAACAAAATAACCAAAACTGTTGTCAACATACAAATGGCAATTAAAATAGAATTTTCAATCCCTATCCCTTTCGCTCCGTACACTCACTATTGTGAAAGTCTTATGTATTCTAGTTTTAAGGTTCAAAATATTGTGAGACAGTGTTGAATCCCGGCTCACATGATTATGTGTGTTGCGTAGACGTAGACGCAACCATTTTTTGTGCAATTTTAAGTGTAAGTGCAGGTGTACAGTTGTTGGAAGCGTGCGTATAGAGAATATTTTTGTTTTGGTGTGTTGTCATGGGTTCCAGAAGTAAGTACATTCTAATAAACAATATATTTATTATTATTATGCATGGAAATTATTGAAAATGCATCAAATACTAGTTTGTATGCAAAAAGTTTAGATTTCGTGTTGAGGTTAGGTGTCTGCATGTGACTTTTGAACGCATGCCACCATTGTGAGCGTCAGAAGTGAACATATCAAAAACACATATATGCAAATGAAAGAAGCTGTAATGGGTGAAGCGTAATTTACGTTTTTTATTATAGAAAATAATAGCAACATAGATTTGGAAGAACTGCGAGTAAATCCGGATGCAATCTTCGAGCTATTGGACGAAATTGGTTCGGATTTTGAATTCAATAGTGACAATGATGATGATGTCTGGGAACCAACTGAGCCTAGTGTTGCATCTGATAAAGAGGAACTAGACGAAGATAACGGAAATGAAAATCACGATAATAACGCTACCGGCCCCAGTGGTGTTCTTCAAAAGGTTTCGTGGCGCAAATTAAACTCCGAAGGCAAAGACGGGCCAAATACCGAAGACAGCAGTAACGTGAATGAAGTGTTGACACCGTGGGGCTATATTAGGAATTATTTGGGAGATGAGGTTTTTAAGCTTGGTGCAGAATGTACTGTTCAATATTATCTTCAGAAAAACGGAAAGGAGATGAAACCTGCAGTCACTCCTGAAGAAATGAAAAGATTTTTTGGGATGCATGCCATTTTGGGTTGTTAGAAATGTCCACGTATCCACTTGTACTGGAGTACCAAATATAAAATTCCGATAATTGCAGATGCAATGCAAAGGGATAGATTCTATCTTTTACGTGTTAATTTCCATACTGTTGATAATCTAGGCGTATCTGAGGACATTATAAAAGCAAATTATCTATGGAAAGTACAACTTATGATCGATTTTGTAAGAAATCGATGTAGACAAATAGAAAGACCTCTCAAAGGGGCATTCCCGGTGGATGAGCAAATGATCCCGTTTCTAGGACGGTGCGTTTTAAAGCAGTTTGTGCGAAATCAACCTAGGGCAGTCGGTCTTAAAAATTTTGTTTTGACCACATCCACCGGAACTGTGCTAGTTTTTGAAATTTATTAGGGAAGTTTAACTCCTCCGAAACATAGGGAGCTTGGACTCGGCCCCTCTATTATACTACGACTTGCTGAGACTTTGCCACCAGAGAGTTTTGTTTTCTTTGACTGATATTTTTCAACAATAGCTTTATTTGAAAAATTACATGAAATGCAGCTAGAAGGTACAGGAACTATCCAGAAAAATCCAGAAAACCACTACACACTGTTCGAGGATGGGACAAAAAGGAGAAAATGCACGTAGAAGTTTCTTGTCCGAAAATTATTAAAAACTAGAACGAACAAATGGGAGGTGTGGACCTCTGTGACCAAATGATGGAATACTACAGGAGTTTTTTTAAGACAAGGAAGTGTACTTTGAAAACTATTCTACATCTATTCGATTTAGCTATTGTTAACAGTTGTATGGAATACCGGACCGACTGCAAGAAAAACAATTATAAACGTAAAGATATCATGTCCTTTCTTGAATATCTTCTTAATCTGGGAGAATTTTTGCTGTGTGGCACTAAACAAGGTAGAGCAGAAGACTCACATCTTACTGAAGATGAATTAGTCTTTACTATATAAATAAACCAATATCCTACAACGGTTTAGCTACATCCTCTCCCCAGTTTGCATATTTGTGAAAATGTAACAATTGTGCACATGTGGGTTTGACTCCTAAATAACACAATAGTGACTATCCTTAAAATCCTACTAAACCGACAAAGAAAATTTTCAAAAAAATTTAGAGGTGTTTCTGATATACAATTAAACAAGAAAACACATATAAAATTTTTTTATTTATTTGTCCTTAGTTTCGGGAGTGAAAAGGTTATGAAGCGGCAATTAAAGTACGATATTAATTCAAATGTAGCGCCAAATTTTAAAAGAACATAACAGACTATAAGTTACTTTAATCATTGGTAACTGAATTATTGTAAATATAAAATTGTATATTTGTTTGTATTTAGTATTTTATTGTCGATTTGTATTTCACAATTAGCAGGTGGTTGAATTGTATAAGTACCTAATAATGGTAATTTTCTATGATCATGATTACCATTTATTTTTCCTATCAAATAGTGAGTTGTTTGCAAAACATAGGTCATGATCTATTTTTTGAATTCTATTATTTTCTAATACAAATATGGAAAGGAAAACTCAATACCTCACGTCATGAGAGGGAGTCGGTACGAACTTCTCCAACTTGTTATTGAAGCAAATCCAGGGGAAACGATCAGCCGGAAGACCGCAGAACTCGTGGCTGAAAGATCTACGCCGATGGTTCGGCTGCATATCAACTGAAATCTTCCGTACAGCAGTGTCTAAAACAATGATGGCTGTTTGGATCGCCAACCTTCGAACTGAGAAGGTGTGAGAAGAAGAAGGGATATTTGTTTAATAAGAATTTGCTTTCGGTTTTCTTGATTTTTCTGCAACTCATTGAATCTTCATATTTTTGTCCATCGACACAGTCCAAATATTCGGTGACAAATTTATTTATTGAACCTAGCCCGTCAATTGCTCTTCGTTTTTGTCTAATGGAGTTAATTGATTTATTTTTCTTCTATCTTCATAAAGCGTAGCATTTATAAGCATATAATAATTTCTAAATTCTCTAGTATAAGCGGGTCCATTATCATAGTGGTCAAATATGAGTCTCATTCCTAATAAATTTTCTTGCAATGAGTTAGGTATATTCGCTAATTATAAAACTACAATATATATTCTTAATTAATAGCCCTTGGCCAATTTAATGTTTTGCTTCTTCGGGTTTATAGCGGAATAAACCAGGGTTGTTGGTTATTTTGGATATTATTGGTTCTTCTATACATAGAATGCACTGAATAGTGATGATTCTGTAACAACAGATTTACACATTACTCATTTAAGTGCCTTATACTTTTCTTATTATTTTGTAACGTGTGATTTCTGACGCATAGTGTATATCAGGGGTGGTTTTCCATTACAGCATTCTTCGGGTTTTGATTCAAAAATTGGTTCTCGTATTATGTTCTGCGCATCGATCGTGAATTTTCGATTTTCGGACCGCAGTCAACTGGATTAGGCAGAACGCCTTCAATTCTCAAGAGGTGCAGACTTGAATTTTAATTAGGGTCGTTACGACTCGGAAAATTATTCCACTTTGTAAATTTTCAAGTGATTAGGGGAGACTTAAACACAGTAGAGTGATAGTAAGATTTTCCCTGGGAGAAATCCTAATTTAGTGCACCGAGGAGAGTTTTTCTTTCTGACAATTTTACATCTTATGGTAAGCTTTGAAGGTCCTTATTCCACTTGTGTTCTTTTCTAAGACAGTTGAATTTATTTAGGCATCAAATAGCAGCCGGAAGAGTGAAAAAAATCCGAATACTGATCGCATTTATAACGACGTGGGAAATTCCGCGAGCTCGATATTCCAGTGCAGAGATCGTCGGCGTTGCATGAGTAGCAGATGGTCGTACAGCGTGTCCATGTGTAAAGAAAACTTACGTTCAAGGTCTGTTATTAACTTTTTACCTTACCTGCGTTGGGTTGATAAGTTCATGGAATTTCGAGAACTATACAAAAACGAATAACTGCAACTCGTTTAATTGCGTAGTCATATTTATATTGAAATATAATAAATACTCGACAAAAATTTTGTATTTAGTTAAATATTTTATTTGGAAAAATTCTTGTTCGTATTCAAATCACTTTTGTATATTGAGAACTTGTTAAATGGTCTGAAGATTACGAGATTAAATTTTTCTGATTTAAAGTTCAAACGAAAGGGGGAATTTTGCGTAACTTTAAAATTATCCGTGCGCATATACCATTTATTTTGGGTAATTAATCTAGTTTTGCGTATACGAGGCCTCGAGATATCGTCGATTCTAGACGTGAATTCGGGTGGTTTGTTTAACATTGTAGAAGTGGATTAACACTTCCTAAGTTAATACTGATCTACGCATTATTGTTTTCCCTAGAAATTTTGGGTTCAGTTCTGTATGTACAAATCAAATCAGAGAAAGTAACGTACTGTGGTCCGTTCATTTTATTTATTCATGAATGTGAATTTACGTACATATATACAACTTGGATTTTTTTTTGTTTATGCGTCATACATATATACTTTTGTATTGATTACTTATTTTTTTTGATCATTATATTTGGAAATCTGTCTATTACAATTGTGTTTTATTTTGTCTCGAAAAATAAGTTTAATATTACCAAACAAGGTAAGATCATCCAGGATGGTTCCTGTTTTCCAAAGTTATCTTCAAGGAGGAAAGGGTTTTTTAAACAGGTGGCGCCTAGGCTTACATCGAACGACCCTTCTTCGACTGTAGCTAGTCAAACCCTTGTCCTTGATACCTGGACCTTGTTTAGAAATTTGTTGTTTCGATAATTTTGTATGTATAAAACTATTTTTGTTGTCGCCGTCGATTAACTAGGCGTCACAATTTTTATATACAAGAGTAGCTATTTTGTTTACGCTAATGAACAAGATAGTATAGGGTCCTCCGTATCGATTTTTAGCTTTATTTCTTACACCAGTTTTTATGAATACTTTATCATTTATATCAAATATTATTTTGTTGGTTTGGTCCTTTTATTTCTCTTTCTCTTGCAAGGTTTTATAAAAGTTGGATGTCAAAAGGGTCTCTTATGGCTGTATGTCCGTATATTACTTCAAATGGGGTAACTTTTGTAGTAGAGTCTATCGTGTTATTGTAACCAATAATAACATATTTCATTGTTTCTTTGGGCAAATCTGTTGAATGGCTTATTTTTAAAATTCTGTATTTTTCTACCAATGTAGAATGGATTCTTTCAATCATGCCATTATATTGGTGATTTAGGGGTGTAGTAATATCTACATTGATTTTATGTAAATTCAATAGTTCTTTAATGGATTCGTTGTCTAGTACTGAACCTCCGTCCATTGTTATTTGGGGAGGTGCTTCATATTTTCATATAAAAGTAATTAGATTTTCTTTTATGTCTGTGCTATTTTTAGGCGTTAAATAATGTGCTTGGCGGTACGTGAAAATGCGTCAATGATTGTTAAAAACGCGTTTCGTTCTATTTGAAATACATCGATATGTAGATTTCCAAATATCGATTTGGTGTACTGATTATGTTTAAAGGTTTTTTATGCGAATGTAAGTAAGTAATTTGATAGTTACTGTTTCATGATGCATTGAAGTTTGATATGCCGTTTGAATTTGAAATGGTTCTTCTTCTAGTAGTTCTGGAAACTATTTATAAGCTATCTCTGGCTTGATAACAGTTCTTGATGCTCCGGTGTCGATTCAAAAATTTGATTTGAGTTGCGGAATGTAGATACATGGTAATGTTGAATTTTGTAGACTTATTTCTGTTAGTTCCAGTAGTGTTTGATAATCGTCGCATGTGTCTTCATATGACTGTATATAGTTGTCTACGTATTGTTCGTCGGGGACATACCTAAGGTAAAATCCTGTTCTTCGTAAATATATTCATCTTCGTAATTTTCTTCTTCATATTCTTCATTCTCATTATATGAAATGGGGTCCTCTTTCATTTCTTCTTGAAAATGTAATTCTTCAGAAATATAATTTCTTAGCTGGTTGGACTGCTGTATGTAGCGTGTATTTCTTTGCATTATTGATCGTTGAAATTGGATATATTACGTCAAGGTTGTGTAGTTCTTCTTGTGGCTGTTGGTGTGTCCATACGCGTAGCACGCGGTTGTGCACGATATTGGGGTTCAAATACATTTCGGGTCTGCTGATTATTTCTTTGAACATTAGATCCTTGTATTGGAAAATTCGTGAATCTGGTATTGTTTGGAAAGAATGTGTGTTACATTCTTGATTCTTGTCCAAAATTTTAGTAATTAGGTTGCCATGAATCATTTCCATTCATTGCACGACTGTTAACGCGTATTCCAGATGTTGCTAATTTTTTCTGCATTAGTGCCATGGGTTTCTTTTGACAAGTTTGTTCGGATCTTGGTGTGTAAAGAACATTTAATTTTTTTATGACATACTTGAATGCGTCTTTTAATGTAGCTGGTCTTATACTTTGTAAAAAGCTTTCTGAAGGTTCTCCAAGTCCACTAAGATATGCTTTTAACGCTAAATCGTCGTATTGAGTTTTCTTTGCCATTCGTACAGCTTCATTCGCTTCGTTTAATTGTAAATCTGAGTATAGAAGGCTTTTAGTTTCTTGAAATATTTCATAATATTCTTGACCTTTTTCATTTTTCTGTTTTAATAGCTTTAAATCTTGTAGGAGCGAGCTTTAGGACTTTTGATCGACAAATGCTTGTGTGGTCGTTCCAGGTGGCAGTTTCTCTTCCACTGGTTACTAAAAGTGCTCGGCCTGTTAGTCTGGTTCTTAACGCTGATAAAACGAATTTCTGTAAAAATTGATCTTGGGCTGTTGGTGCTCCATTGGCAAGATATTGGACAATTATAACTTCCGCTGATTGGACGTATTCCGAAAGTTTGTGGGGAGTGCCGTCGAAATCAGGTACGATGTTTAGATATTCTAAGTGAAATGCTTCAGACATGATTATTTTTGGATTTCTTTCTTCTTCTTCAGGTTCAGGTGCTTTCAAATGTAAATTATGAAATAGACGTAGTAATTCGTTTTCTTGCAGAAAATTTAAGTATAGTTTTTTAATTAATTTAAGCTAGTGGGTCAGGGATTTTATTTTGTTTAGGAGTTCCTTTTGAAATTGTTGTAAAATGTATTACTACGCTAAATTGCAATTGCGTGCTCCCGCTGTTAGTAGATTAGTAATAATTTACTTCAATTGCGGGTAATACTAAATTATTATTAAGAATGTTTAATTATTACTTTTTACCTTAAAATTATAAACTTGAATTTAATTTGTTTTATCTTATGATGCAAAACAAATTGTTAGCGACTAACAATTCTAAGCGGGCTGTTGTTTTCATTGTTGTTTTAAATTAGCCCTGGCTTTGCCTATGCTTGTCCTTGACCTAGGGCTTTACTTGAACCATCGGCGATGTGTGTCCTCTAGTTCGCGCGTGCTGGAGGGTTGACGAT
>JABXWE010023203.1:0-10393 GCA_014611495.1 Limonius californicus
TAGACACCTTGATTCTCCAGAGGTATCCTTGTTTTGGGGTTTCGTAGAATGGAGCTGATCTTTCTGTTTGTTGTGAATGTAGTTTCCACATTGTGTCTTCGTAGAATTCTAGAGATTTTGTCTGTTGTTCCTTTGACGTATGGCAGGTGGACTTTGGATGTAGGTTCTTCTTTTTCATCCTGTGACTTAACTCGGCTGGGCTTAAGTGTCTCATTGATGGTCTGGTTCTTGAAGCCATTTTGTTGTAGAACTTTTCGAAGTTTCTTCATTTCTTGGTCTATGTTTTCAGGGTCTGCGAGTCGTTGAGAACGAGTGACCAGGGTTTTGACAACTGATCGAAGTTGTGCTGGAAGGTGGTGTGATTCCGCATTGAGACAGCGGTCTGTATGAGTGGGTTTCCGGTACACCGTGTGGTCCAGGCTCCCGTCCGATTTCTTCTTGACCAAAACATCCAGGAACGGTAGGAGGTTTTCTGATTCCATTTCCATCGTGAATTTGATTTTCGGGTGGAGACTATTTAGGTGGTCCAGGAAGTTGTTAAGATGTGCCTCTCCATGTTGCCAAATAACAAACGTGTCGTCCACATATCGTAGCCAGAGTATGGGTTTGTGTGCAGCTGTTTCTAGTGCTTTTTGTTCCAGGTTTTCCATGAGTAGATTCGCTATGACTGGGGATAGCGGAGAGCCCATTGGTGCACCTTCTATTTGCTTGTACCGTTGGTTGTTGTATAGGAAGTATGTGTATGTATTATATAATTGCAAATTACAAGATATCTAAATTATAAATTAATAAACAAAATTGTAATCTATACGAATTTATACAAAACTTTTGATACTAAATTCATCAAAATGCATGACACAAAAATTTATACTTGGTTAAATATTCAAATTTAGATAAAATACATCAAATGATCCATAAAATTATGAAAAACAATAACAAAAACTTACAATACAATTAAATACACACAAATACAACCTTTACAATTACTAATAACAATATAAATAACCAAAATTCAATTATAACCTCACAAATAATATATCCCTCTAATTTCCATAATTTGCAAATAAATAACAATATTCAACTAAACAAAATAGCTTCAATACTGTCCTCATACAACAGATAAACTAATTAAAACAATAGTAACATCTTGCATTTCAAATTAAACTTGATACACACATATTTACAAAAATATAACCCAATAATAATACAATTTTTATGTTCTAGGGCTCCCTCACTTGCCCAAAATAACCAAAACAACGCCTACTTCGCACTTAGACGTTCATTTTCTTATTTCATAAGGAATATTCACCAGAACTTCACTTAGGACACTAACAAACCACATCGTAGTATCATCCGAAGATCGTAAACTACCTTTTACTCTTATTAGGTATACATTTGTCATATTTAATCATCGTAACTTCTCAAATAATCTTCTTTGCATGATAATGAAACTAATTACAAACAATTTCAGGTAAAATCAAGCTTTCCATCATCAAAATAGTATCATTTTATACATACGTAAGGCATTACGAAGCCCCAAATCACATCATATCAGGGTTATCTAGTAAGATTACCATAGTATAGGTATAGTTTATAATAATAATGTAAATATAGGGTAAATGTCATAGCAATATATATATATTTGTTGTGCAAATTATTAATATTTAAAAAAATGGGATTTGACAGCTTGACAGTTTTCTCATCTGTCATAATCTTTGTAATTTCATTGGTAGTCAAGTAAAAGTAAGCTTCTAAATGCGATTAAATAATTGAATTATTCACCTTTGAATCGCCATCGGGGTAAGACGTGTTTTTCAATATAATCTTCCCCGCCAGTCAACGATTACAAAATTTTAAATTAGAAATTATTTATGCTTTTTTTTGAATGTCATAAAAAATGTAATATTTAAAGAGAATACATTATCATCAAACGAAGTGTGGTTTTAATCGTCGCAAATAAAAAATGGTAAAGAACGAGGTGACGGCACGAGCCGGCAGTCCATGGAGATCTGTACCAACCAGATGGAGGTGAGTGCAGTTTGTGTACCAGATGAGCAGCTGTCCAGGTCATTTTAGCTTGCCTAACTACAGTGTAAAGGTTGGTGTGCTGATAAAAGATAAACTAGTTACGGTGACATTGAAGCAAAGTGAGGGCAGAGTAGCCACGAGTAGAGACTAGAGACACTTTTTAAATTCCCTGGGATAATAGTTTATGTTTGAGCTAGTTGGCGTAAGTTGTTTGTTTTACACCACGACTTTTATTACATAGAAACTTTTTGTCGCTACCACGTGGGGCGATAATTATAATTATTTAAGGGATAAACACAGCAATATATATATATATTTTAGTAAATATTAATTTGTTGAGCGCACATTTAAGTAATATTCACAGTAGGCAAAAACCGTTGCCTAACACAGTAGTGCCTTATAAGTATCTTCCTAACTCTGCTAATAGTTATTTGTTTCTGATTTGAGTTTGTATGATATAATACAGTCCAACTCACTCAAGACGACCTCCGGTAAAACGAGTTTCCGTTTCAAATTACATTTACACCTTACTGTCCAGAGCTATGCCTTGTCTAGGGAACAACGAGAAAAAATTAATATATTCACAGCATTTCTAGCTTATGTGACTCAAACAAAAATTACCTAAAAACTTCAGTTAAGGATTGTAATTTTCTGAGGTCAATATTTTGTCTCTTAGTCCCAACTAGAAAACTATCTAACGGCGCCCGTGCGTAGAGTCCCGGCACACATGTAATAAATATGAGAAGAATGCATTTCGTAAAACCCAAACGCATGAAGAATGTTAATATAAAGTAAATTTCTCTTCGAACTCCTGTAAGTACTTTGGAAGAGTAAACAAATACTTGCTATTTGAATAAATAACTGGTTTCTGCTGACAATTCTCTTTACACGACTACACTCGAAACCTATTAATTCCTCGTTTTCCTGTTTTCATAATTGATGTGTCGTAAGCATATTAAATTAAATTAGCTAATAAATTACCAGCACAACTAGTAAGATTTTGATTTTCGCATGTAGTAGCTCGCAATCCCCTCTCTAGCAAATGGAAAATCCAGTATTAATTGCTGTCATTGAACAAACAGTGTCTTCAAATTATTCTGCCAGCGAGCACCATGTCGAGTGCACACAGTAAACAAATATAAATATTAAAATCATCCTGACGAGTTACTTAAAAACCAGTTTGTAAAAAGTTGATGCTAACTGTTTAGTTCTGCGATGATACTTAAAGAGACGCACGCGAAGTCGTGACAAATCATTCATTCTCTAAAACCGAATTATTTGTGCGTCCCAATAGCTGGCGGAAGGATAGAATTATTGAACTAATTTATTTACAATAACAGACTAAAAATAAAAATGGTAAACAAACAGATCGTGCTATTAGTAATCGGGGTTGTGGTTTTGAAGTGTATTGACTCTCAAGTACTTCCGGCAAACCCGTGTCCAAATTTATTCCAGTATTTTCGCGACAACGGCGTTATTTATGGAAGACTGGAATTTCCCAATGACTTCAGTGGATATTATCAACTTGTAGTGAACATGTCCGTGGCAACTTATCTTACTGATAATAAGGTGGGTCAACTTGTGATACTGTTTTTGAGAATGTTATTTTGTACTAAGAAAAAATTATCAATACTTGGGTAATAATAAATTTAAAAACGTAGTACTTTGCCATACTTTCAGTAATAATATTCATACAGGATAGTGTGAAATTAATCAATGAAACAATCCGCGATCTTAATTGCAAAGTTAACACTCAAGGCATTGAAGAAATGTTACGTTCAAACGTAGTCAGAATTTGAATCAGTTAGTGCAAATATCTCTAGTATAACCGGTACATGTCATTTTTAAATAGATATCTATGTTTTGAATTCCATATACTCATTACAGCCTTCTGGCTCTCGAAGTGACCTTCTATCCTATGTTTGTGGCGTACTTTTAATGTAATGTACACAAACATAGGGGACCTACTGTTTAACGAGGGCTGCGAACCGCGGGAAGTGTCTTATACTTCTTCTTCAGAGAAGGTGCTCTTGACAGAAGTACCTCGGCAGTTCCTCACTGCTTTCTGAGGGAAAACAGCCGTGTAAGAAACAAATGATTTTGGACCCAGGATCAAGCCCAAGTCCTTCTCCAGCTCAACGCTGCGCCGCTCACAATACATTTACTACATGTTTGTAAAAATTTACGAATCACTATGTTTGGACTTTGCTATACTTCCAATAATAATTTCTATACGGATTGATTTGAAATGTAGACACACAGATACATATCTTCTATATTATTGTGTTTACACTATTAGGTCTGTATGAGACAACACAGAATGTTGTGTTTTTATAAAATTCTGTGTTATACAGCAAAATTGTGTACAAAATTCTGTAGATTCATGCTCTGAAATCTGTAGAGTTTTGTTCAGATCTGCGTCCTATCGATGCGCAAACGTCTGTCAATGATGGCAAAGGGCAGATAGGTACATGTTTTGCCACGTGCTTACGTCGCCGTGCCCGACGCTAACCGCACTTCCTCTTATTTCGTTCGCGTTCTTTACTGATGCAGCTTGTTTGTTTTGTCGTGGGTTCATGTAAAATAAATAAATAGAAGCGCTACCAACGTGAGTACCAATTGGCAGCAATCTAATATTATGTGACCTTGATAGAATTTTACATTATTCACAGTAATATGATATGTTGTCAGTTGTCCCACTGCTGACAATGTAATTTTGACTTATTTGCGCATGTTGACTGACAGAATTTTTCACAAAATTCTGGTTCGTGTCATACATGTTTTGCAGAATTTTGAATACATTTTGTACAGAATTTTGAACATATTGAACAGATATTTAATTACCGTTGTAAAATCTTGCAAAATATCAGCATCAGATTGATAGTTCTTTTTCTTCTTCTTCTTTCACTTTTCCCTCTTTGCCCAAACGGCGTCGGGTGCCTCGACCCATTTCCTGTAGTTGTTTCTGTCTCCTGTCAATCTGTTTAATTCCCCCATCGTTTTTCTTTTCTTCCCTGCCATATCTTGGATGTTATCTGCCCACATTCGCCTTGGTCTACCGCTTGGTCGTCTGCCTTCTTTTCTTGCTTCCAGTATTCGTCTTGGGATTCGGTGTTCAGCCATTCTTTTTGTATGCCCTTGCCATTTTAGCTGTTTATTTTGTATTGTGGTTACTTGTGGCATTTGTTGCAGTTGGTCTCTAAAAGTTGTATTTCTTATTCTATCTCTTCTCGTTTTTCCAGATACTTTCCTTAGGTACTTCATTTCCCCCATAGTTATTTTGGGTTTGTTTTTGTCCAGCATAGTCCAGCTTTCTGTCCCATAGGTCAAAATTGGAGCATATACTGTTTTGTATATGTGTAGCTTTGTTTCTGTCTTTGTTTCTCTTTTTCCAATTATACTTTTGTTTAGAGCGTAGTATAGTTGGCTATCTTTGTTCATCCTATTTAATATTTCGTTGTCGATCCTTCCATCGTTTGTAATTACTGTTCCTAAGTACTCAATCTTTGTGTTTCTTCTACGTCTATGTTGTCTATTTGATTCTTTGTGCTGGTTGGTGCTCTTGTTTCGATATGTGCATTGTTTTTGTTTTGTCGATGTTGAGTTTTAATCCAACTGCTTCTATTTCCTCTTTCCGCACGTTCACTGCTGCCTGTAATTGTTCTCTACTTCCTGCCAAGACCACAATATCGTCAGCGTAGACCATGTTTTGGATTTCTACCGCCTCCATGTTCCAATTGCCTATCTTTAGCTTCCTGGTTCTCTGCTTAGAGTTTTTCATCACCGTGTTCATAACCAGGATTAATAGCAGTGGACTCAGACTGTCGCCTTGCTTGGTCCCTTCCTCAATACTGAATTCTTCTGTCTGTTCTCCACCTAGTCTCACTATTCTTCTCACTTTCTCGTATACACTCTCTATTGCTCTTCTAAGTTTCTTATTCACATTTAGCTGTTCTAGTATTTTCCATATCTGTTTTCTAGGCACGATGTCGAATGCAGCTTTGAGATCGATGAAAGCCAGGTATAAATCCCTTCCTCTGTCTTATCATTTTTTCAGTAATCATTCTTAATGTGAAAATATGGTCCTGCGTCTGTCGTCCCTCTCTATATGCTGCTTGCTCTTCCTCTAGCTGTCCTTTTGTTTTTCCCTTTTGATGTATTGGTACTATATAGTTTCATTGCCAGTCTTCCGGTGTCTTCTCAGACTCCCAAGCTTGTCTGCATATCTTGGTCATCCACTTTATCATACAAGTTCCTCCATTTTTAATTAGCTCTGATGGTATTTGGTTGTACCCAGCTGCTTTTCCGTTTCGCGTCTCTTTAATCGTCGCTTTTACTTCTTCTTCTGTTATATTTTGTGTTCTGTTGTCTTCAAGTCTATGTTCTTCTCCATCTTGTATGGGGTTGATTAGATTGACAGTTCGTTGTCACAACCCATTGTCTATATCAATGTAATCACTCAAAGCAACATTTAAATCATTTTGTTTTAACAAAGTTTTAGCAGCATTTGAATAAAATTTATTTCAATTAACCTGCTTGCTATTGCTGTTGTTTATTAATATTTTTCTTAAGGTGGCTAGATGAATGTCATCATCTTCATACTTGGAAGCTTACTGTCCTAAACCAGCTTTTAAAAAATAGTTTTGGATTGTCCAAGCTTTAAAGCTAATATGTACAGATTTACGTTGCATACGTGCATGGGAATTACCCAAAAATTGGAGAAAACAATTTTTATCTGAATGCCGGATAAAAGTTGAATGTTGAATAATTTCGAGTAACGGTAGTTCAACTGTATTTTAGTTCTAAAAATAATGCACTAGATTTATTAAAAAAACTTGAAGGTGTGAGAACTGATTTAAAAGTTTCCAAGCCACTAGGCATTTTGGAAAATTCAAAAATGTCTAGAAGCCATCCGGGATAAACTTTGCTAATAATGAAAAAATGTTTGGTAGGCCCTTTATGTTTCTATTAAGTAACACAATCTTATTGACATTCTTTCAAATAAAAAGGTTTTCAACATTTAAAATAATTCAAAAATTTATTTTATTGCCTAACGGATATTCAATAATTTAATTTGAATTCAATTCCATTTACGGTTTTTGAGTAAACGGACTTTTAAGTCATTTTTAAAATAATCATAGCGGCTTCATTTTGGAAATTAAAGCTCCAATAGAAGTTTTGGATTTATATGAAATCTAAATCTTCTCTGGAGTAGAAATGTTTACACTTCCCATGGTTTGGAGCTTACGTTAAGATGTAAGTCCTCTATATCTGTCGTACTTCAACTCTTTAAAATTCGCTGTCTCGCAAGAGAAGAAGCACTTAAAGAAGAAGAACATGCTTAATCTTTAAGGTTTGTTAATCAGTTTAACGGTTTTTGAATACCGGAGCATTAATATTTTTAAATACAACTTTCAGTATTTTTTGTGGATGTGTTTTGTCAGTAATATAAGGTAAATATGTATATACTTTACGCATCTATGGCGCAAAAAGAAAACTTAAAATCCTGAAAACCGTTTTCGAAAAATACGTATTTGAAACTTTCGAAGTCTTCTGTTTGAAAATTTTGAACACTTTATAATTCTCATGGTTAAACAATCTTAAATAAATTCAAATTTAAGTTAATTGGATTAACGGTTTTTGGGCAACTGAGAGTTAAATCGGAAAGTTTCAAAAACAGCAATGGCTTTAGTTTTGAAGTTACAAAGTTCGCTAAAGAATCGTATGATAAATTGCAGGCATGGCTTTACCGTCAAAAAATACGTTCAACCATTTCTAATTATGAATTTTTTAAGAGTTTTGCTGTTAAATTTTCAATACGCTTCTGGATTTTACATTTCATCCAAATCGAATCGGCCATTTCGAAGATATTGGTGGCTACATACACTCACGCTCTTTCTTTCTTACTTTCTCTCTCTTTCTCTGTTTCTCTCTCTTTTTCTGTTTCTCTCTTTCTCTCTCTCTATTTCTCTCGCTCTCCCTCTCTCTCTCTCTCTCTCTATATATATATATATATATATATTGCTCTTTCTCTTATACGTACACGTATACACACGCTTTCTCTGTCTCTCACACACCCATACATATACTGGAGGATTAGGAAATATTTTGGGAGATTGTAATAGTGATTATTCTTAATAGTTATATAAACTTATCTCAATAGATACGGAGGTGCAGCGGTTCTAAATTGCCGGGATCAACTTCTCTTTAATGCGTGTTCTTTATTTTTAATTTAGGGAGATTGTGCTTACAAGTAATTGCTCATTTCCACTGATGTAAAATCAGTTATAAACTTACGCCGTTTGGTGTTAAGAAGTACTAGTAAAACTGCCGCGCACCTTTACACACAAAGAATACACTAATATGTTGTTTGAGCACAGTTTCTGTAACTCCTGTAACTACTATTGGATGATGTTAGCTTGGATACTGAAATTGGTATAGTCTATTAGCAGGACGGAGCTCCTGCACATTGTAGCCATCTAGTTACACAATATCTAAATCGAAGGTTCTCTGGCCGATTTACTGGCCGCGGTGGTCTCGTGCATTGGCCGGTAAGGTCTCCAGATCGAATACCGTTAGATTTAACATATGTAACTTAAATTCTGCTGGGTATACTTTTTGCATATGCACAAAGATGCACTGTTGCCAGATTGTAAAGTTAACAAATAAGCAACTTGTTTTATTAGTTCTATTAATATTTACGTCTGAACTTAATGAATTATATGTATAGTGTTATATTAATAAATGTTACTAGTTGTGCGTCAAACGTATTGTAAATTGGACAGTAAGCCAGATATTAACTAGAATGTGCTAAATTGGCTCTTATTTATGGACAGTGAAGTTAAATAAACATCGCAATATATATTTGTAGTATTTTATTATGCAGTTAGCGGTTTTACTTATTCCATACTTTACGCTCAGCATTCCTAACGTACTTCTAATTTGCCTACACTTTTTAAATAATACCAATTATAGTCGAACTTCTGCTAATACTCCTGGCCAAACTCCGTTAGTTTTATGTATGTAAATTTCTCTATAAATCTAAAAATTTCGATTAGTCGAATTTTAGATAAATCAATATTATTTTCGTCCCTTACCGCTCTGAATTAAAGAGGTTTGACTGTAAATATTTAATTATACGTAATTTCTGAAACATGAAAGTAAATTCTGGTTTTTAAAATATGTCAGTACATCTTATTAAACGAATTCCAGGCAACATTGTAGTTAAGAACGAAACGGCGTATTAAATATTTCTTCATTTCCATTCAAATAGGTACTTTAAAGGTAGAAATAGGAAAAGGTGAATTTCTTGTTACTACGCTAGCTCGTTTTCTGTAATTAGGGAAATACTAGTACTTGCAGGATTATCGATGAGTGAGTATTTGTATTGGAAATGCAAAATACTTTCATTGTTTCTATTAGTTATATTGGAATTTTTTCATTATCAGTTGGAGGTATTTATGTAGCTTAACGCGACATTGCTGTTTGTTGTTGTGTTGGTTGTTTATTGTTGCACATACGTTTTTTCCGCTTTATCTTATTTATTAGCTGATTATATGAGAGTGATGTATTTAGTTTTCAAGAATCGATTTTATAAAATTATATTCCTAAATAAAATCTATTACTCATTCTGTGTAATTTCTTTAACGTAATGTAATTTATTGATCTAGATGCTAAATACACAGTATATTGTAATAAGGTGTCTGAAATAGGCAGACGATAAAGGCACTAATACCGAAAGGAGAAAATTCAAGTCCTACTGGCCAGATATATTGTTATATAGGGGATATTTTTCTTGGATAATTTTTTTTGCAGAGCTTTTCTTTGAACATTCGTCCAGAGAACTTTTATCAGGAAGCCTTATGGAATTATTCTCGGAGAATTTTGGTTTAACATGGATTGGTTTGTTCGAACATTTGTCTAGAGATCTTCTGTCAGGTGGTCTGGGGACATTATATTGGACAGTTTTTGTCTGGAGAGCTTTGTTTGAACATTTGTCTAGAGATCTTAGGTCAGGAGGTCTGAGGACATTTTCTTGGACAGTTTTTGTCTGAAGAGCTTTTGTTCGAACTTTTGTCTAGAGATCTTTTGTCAATAAGTTTGGGGACATTTTCTTGGGAAGTGTTTGTCTGGAGAGCTGTTGTTCGAACATTTGTCTAGAGATCTTTCGTCAAGAACTTGGGGGACATTTTCTTGGGCAGTTTTTGTCTGGAGAGCTTCTGTTCGAACATTTGACTAGAGATCCTTTGTCAGGAGGTCTGGGGACATTTTGTTGGACAGTTTTTGCCTGGAGAGCTTTTGTTTGAACATTTGACTAGAGATCCTTTGTCAGGAGGTCTGGGGACATTTTGTTGGACAGTTTTTG
>JABXWE010023204.1:0-25384 GCA_014611495.1 Limonius californicus
GTACAAATGCTATTCAATACTTAAATAGGGCATCTGTTTGTGTGAAGTTTGTTAGGAACAATGCTTTAATAAGTGAATTGTTTATGTTTATATGTCAAAAGGTCATGTACTTAGAGAAATTTCGAAGTTTTCTCTTATTTAAGTATTTAGATCCTGTTAAAATGTTTGATAAATTATAGCGTTATTATGCTAGGATAGTTTAAGGTTGCTTTTCAAAAGTTTAAATGATAATTTTTTTGTTTACCGATAATTTATCGAATTTATTTATAATTTCTAGGTTAACTTTGATAGTACATGGGTCATCTTTGGTCTTAAAAGATTTGTCTTTTTACGGGGAATTCAAATATGTAATTAGTTTTGCCCTAGCATGATCCATAGTTAAGTTATTTAGTTTATAAGAATTTTGGTTCAAATTTGGTCATTTTAAAGCTGGCTCCTCATTGCTCGGTTTTTTCAGGTGACATGCAAAGTAGATTAGAATTTGTTAAAATATCTGAACATTATGTGAGTTGCTATGACAACGCTAGCTTTTTTCAGAACAGGATAAAAGGAAATTGCTGGAAAATAGCGTCACTTCTAAAAATTTTCCGCGAGAAACCGTTAAAGGTTTCCTAGCTAACTTTGTAAGATTAAATACTGTTTGTGACTTTTGTTTTGTTGACATACGTCGAAGTTGAAATAAAGTGAATTTTATGTGCATCGTGTTTGCTTACCAAGCTTGTAAATATTATACAGTGCAAAGTGGTACAACTATATTACTAGTGATCCGATCTACGAATATTATTTCCAACGATTATCTTTGAATTATAATTGAGAGATTTTGCAACCTAACCTAAAAGCAATTTGCAACGTTTTGTTTTTATATATATAATATATATAAAATAGAATATTTTAATAATAATAATAATGGTGAGCTCTACTACCCATGAAGGGGTTGGGCCTGCAAGGCGGAATTTTAGAGCTCCCGTATCCTTGCTCTCGCACCTGGTTGTCGCATGCCAAATTCATGACAGCTATCGAGGTGGTGAGCATCAGACGTTAGGCAACTGCATTATTACCCTTGTTAATTTGAACGCCGGTACCCAATTATTTAAATCGACTGGGCAGGCCACCCAGACATCGAGTCGGGGGTTTGAATTTCTGACCTTCCGAACCGTAGCCCAGTGTTCTAACAAATGGGCCACATTGTCCCACAAAATATCTTTAATTCTATAAAAATATTTAGAAATTTGAAAATGGCCTGTAATATACCTATGCTAATCAATATTGTAAAAAGTATAAGCAAAAGCTGTCGACTGTACATTGCAAATAATAATGCAATATTTGCATTCTTTATGCAAATTAATATTACTCTATATAGGGTGTTCTCAAAACACCAGGCCAAATTTCGAGAACTGCGGGATGCTGCAATAGGGGAAGGTTTTCGTATTTAAATTACACTGGTTTCGATTTCCTAATTGTTTGTAGCGAATCGCTGTTAAATTGAGTAAAACATGTAAACGTTAGTAATAACGTATGGAATCCCCTTGCCACCACAATATATATAATATAGCACACGTATATTTGTATTTCGATTCCAAGATTTCGATTATCAAAAGTAACTTTTGCTAAAGTAAACCTCTGAAGATTTCCTCTTTACCAAGTAAACAATAGTAGTTTAATAATAAATTAAAAGCTAGTAAGTAATGAAAACCTTTGCTGATTTTATTTAATCGTTGCATAGGACTAACTACAAAGTTTTAATAAATAATAGTATGTATTTGTCTTACTTTAACTACAATTACTTTTGTAAAGTGTATTCCCAAAATGTTTTCTAAATTTTTAAAGGGTAGGGTTTGTAATGTTTCTAATTGTGCACTACGGTCGTAACTTGCTTTCTGCTGATCATTTAAACATATTTAGGGAGATAAGAAACAATAAAGACGTTGCACTGTGCCCCCGAGACTTTAACACAAATTATGCAATGGAGTAGAAAGCGTTGTATTTTATTTCAACAGCACGGTCTGGAAATAGATTTTGTTTACTATATAAATTAAGACATAGAGATATGTTTATTGTTATCATATGTTTAACATTTATAGTAAATAGTACTTCAAATTCTATAAAGGGCGAATAAAAAGTAAGGAACATCGTTAAATAAATAATAACTTTCCGAAAAAAGTTTCTAACAAAAGTTTGCTATCAAGTTATTTGCCACAATTTGGCGTTTTTTATTTCTTTTTTCGATAGTCATATGTTTTAACAACGACGTCATCGACATTTTTTTAAATGGCAACCTATACTTTTTATGGATTTTTAGTGCTTTTTATTCTCTATACAGCCATGTAAAAATATCATACATTTGCATAAAAATTTCATGAACAATCACAATAAACATTTATTTTTGTCACTGGCACCGTTTCATCAGGTACACTTATAACAAGATAAATAAGTCAATAGTAGGCAATTGTTGGAAAATGTTTAAAATAATTGACAAATGCAAATCTGTAATGTCAATTCGGTGACAGTTAGCATTAATAAATGATTAAAATTTAGTCTGTGCCCTGTGTTAAATACGAATTTCATTTCTCTGTATAGCGAAATCGTTTTCTGGCTAACAAGAAATGCAGAATCTTCTCTGCCTTGGAAATTAATTATCTGGATTAAAACAAATTACAGAATACAACAACCGCCTGGCAAACATTTGCAATTTATAAAAATGTAGCCGTTCTTTTTAATACTAATTGGTTTCGGAAGGTCGAGAAGTCTTACAATAATAAAATTATTTCTTCTTGGTCGAATATTTCGCTGAAGGGTGTTGCAATAACAGCATTTATTTACATAGCGGTTTTATGTAGATGAAACATGCCGGCGAACAACTTCTTGTTAAATATATGTATCCTGTGTGCTTTACTCATTTAATAAATAAACGTGTATAATTTACTATCGTGGTAACTTAAATACAATTTAATAATAATTCATTGAGTATACTCACAGTGAAAGACTCACTCGACTCAGCAATCCATTTGAATTTATGTTAACATAGAAGCAGTGACTAGGGTCTACTTAACTTATCTACAGCGTAAGAATGTTAAGTTGGCCTTCCTTAAAAGTGGTCTACGCAAACCACCATACACGTATAGCAGCAACTGAGACTATTGGAAATTTTATGTCACAGAAATGGATCGTGGTTACTTTCTGTCAAGTTGCTATCTTACTGTGGTATTTAATATTGTTATTCATATTAATTATATTAGTGTTCAACAATAACAGGAGAAACTGGTGCCACCACTGTACAGTAAAAACGAAACAAACAAAAACAACAGAAACGAAATAATACAGCAAGATCAAAAGTTTAGGGCTATGTGAAGGAGACATTTCGACGTTGACTGCCTTTTCACAAAAATACCGGTAGATTGTGTGTTAGAGATCCTAAGAAATAAACTACTTACAGATCTAAACCAATTACTCGAAATATGTTTGAAAAACACCTTTTTAGTTAGAATGGCAACTTGTATGAACAGGTTGAAAGAGCGGCGGATGGGTTCATCGTTATCACCTGTTATTGCAAACATATACATGGAAGACTTTGAACCCAAAGTTTTGGCAGCAGCTGATATTAAACCTAAATCATGGTTTAGATATGTAGACGATACCTTCGTCATTTGGTCTCATGGACCCCAAACACTAGAACAATTTCTGGTACACCTAAACTCAGTTCTTAATAATATCCAGTTCACAATGGAAGTAGAGGAAAATTGCAGTATTCCATTCTTAGACGTACATGTTACACGTAAACCAGATGGCAGCTTGGGGCACGCAATTTACAGAACGAACACACATACAGACAGATATTTAAATGCAAATTCGCATCATCCCCTGTTGTAGAAAACAGCTGGGCTAAAAACTCTAACAACAAGATCAGTCAGAATCATAGACACAGAACACCTACAAGAGAAAACTCACCCCTTGATGTGGTTAGAACAAAACGGTTATACAGCCATAGAAATTCTGAGAGCAATCCGCAAGGAGGAACAGCCCAATGCTAAGGAGGAACTGGCACTTCCGAAAGACTTAGCTTTTCTACCTTACAGTAAAAACACTACTGACAAGATTGGCATGTTCCTAGAATGTACGGCAAAGAGACAGTCTTTAGGACTAATGAAACTTTGGTAAACGGTTTCAGATACGCAAATGGTCATATATCAAATTTTAAATCAGCCGGGATTTACAACATCCCCTGCTCTTGTGGTTCAAACTACATCGGACAAATTGGTCATTCCATTGAGTTAAGATTGCGAGAGCACAAAGATGATTGCTAACACAAACGCATCACAAAATATGCGGTGGCTGACAATGTTCGTTTAACTGGGTATAAGATGGACTTTGACAATAGTCTGGTACTCGCCAGAGTGCCTCATTACTTCCCTCATATCTCCAAGTTTATCCTCTAAGGACTCCTAAGCATCATCGATCTCACGATCACGCTCCATCGGATCCGTCTTTGCCCAATGGTGACAGCCAACCAGAACTCTATCGTTCTCGCCGACGGGCTCAAAGAGGTTTAAATACCTCCGCTTCTCGTATTTGAGTTCAGTGTTTTATTCACTCTGAAGATTCAAGCTGCAATGTCTTGCGAAACGTTAGGTTGTATGGGTTCACAAACAGCTAACAGGCATAAGCCGATTAAGTATTATTGTCCTAGCAAACAAAATACGTTAAGATCACATCCTTGCTCGCCCCAAGGTGTAAATAATCTAATCACACGGACCTGTTTAGGCAGGGCCTACGAACAAATATTGCAGAAACTTCTAGAGCAAATGCTTCTAAAGGGACAAGCTACAGGTCGTCCTTACCTGATAATGCTGGGTGTAGTTCGCAAATGACGATGCGGTCTAAGCCGAAAGTAAGTTGTAATATTGACAGTTCGAGAAGAATATATTAGAAACTAAATAGCAAGGTTTTATTCAATTCATGTGCTTCAGGAAGCGTGTAAGGTGTAATTGATGTACCTTAATTATTATATTTTGTAGATCATTTTTCTTTATTACCGGAAATCGGTATAGCATTATTTTAACTACACCTCAACGAGTTGAGCAACCTTTTGGATGCACAGCTCTTCGTTCAATCCAATTTCCTCTCATACCTAACCAACCTAACTTTAGTGAACAGGACAGTCATGCTGTTGGTACCAAAGTCATTGTTATACATTAATTTCTGTATTTTCCAATAACTTTTGTAAAATATTTTGTTAGAAATCCAAGAAATATCATCCAGCTGAATTTTCATGGCAGAAGTGTGGTTCAATAATACCCAATCGTTACCTGCTATTCCACACCAAATATTTAGACAAACAGTTTTCTTCTTTCTGCTTTCAGAATTCTCTTCTGCGTAATTGTGGGAGTTATGTCTATTTACATTGATACTATTTGTGAATTTTTCCTCAGTGCTAATGAATATACATTGCTTTTTATTTGTATTTAAGTAAATCGTCATAGGAAGGCAACATTAATCAATTTAACTATTAAAAGAAAAGAACATAAGAAAGCGTAGAAATAATATGTAAGGAGAATGATAGATAAAAGGCTAGCTAAAGCAAGCAGAGATAGGAGGCCGCCAAGAAGAAGGCTAGTGGGAAGACGTCCAAAACGATGAAGGGAGAGCTGAATATCATCATCCGCAGGATGAACAGGATAAATCCTAACTACACGAACAAGAACAAGAAAAAAATAGATTTTGGTTATCGTGCCTGTATGTATGTTGGGTTGCGTTGACCACTTTTAAGAGGAGCTAAATGGTTGCGTATTATCTACTTGTTATTATATGTCGTTTAAAACCACTGGGTCATATTATTAATATACAACATTGGTGTATCTATGTAAGCAGTTGCTGGAAATAGTAGCTATATGAGTAGATAATGTGTGTGCCATGTTCAATTGCTATTCATCTAGCAATCATTCGGGAGATAGTCAGCTGGAAAAGGTGGTCTCGTAGAGAAACCTTCATCGAATGATTATTATTATGAATGTTATATCAATGTCAGGATGGCATCGGCTGACTTTCACCCGGGGGATTGGCAGTATAAGACTTAACACTCCCCATCGCATGTGGAGACTAAAGGGGATGATGTCGCCCTGCGACTCTTGTGAATAATATTGCCTGGCTGGATATAGTCCTAGGGCCTGGTTCCTTCTGGAGGGACGGTGCACCAGAAGGTATGCATAATTGTAGTAATGAATCTATGACTATGAATGGCTGCGGCCACATCAGCTAGGCGGTATACAAGCTTCCATATCTTATTCGAATACCAAGTAGAGGGCTGGAGGACCTCCGGTGAGTACAACCACCCAATATTTATTGACAGATCAGTAAGTTTGCGTTTTAATATCTGTTGCATGTCACCTGCCCCTAGCCGCCCGCGGCATTGGGTTCTGATCGCAACCGCTGTTTGTTTACCCAGGAACTCCATAAATAGAATGCAATAGCTGCTACCTTACTTAAATTTAAAACTCACTAGATTTTATACGCTGCGCATAAGGTCGGCCCTAACAGGATTTCCATAAATATGTACTTTCAGCTCTTAAATATACCTTCAACAAATCTCTACAGGACCTAATTTATATTTCGACATAAATTGAATTAGGTTCCTGGATAAATTTAGAACCATTTTGAAATTTCTCCTACACAACTAAGTGCGATTAACTAATTTTGTTACATTTTCAGGTAATTGAGGTGTGAAACATCAATGGAGGCAATCTAAACTTGCTCCTTATAACAAACAGAAATATTTACTCATTATACATATACCCTACTACACACTTTGAATATGAGGTATGCTATAAAAATAATCAACCTACAAGAACGGCAAACATAAATTTTACAAATTTGCATCTATAACCTGTATATCCTTACATATTGCATATATGTTGTATACTTACACTTAGCATGAACTTTTTAGCATAATTATTTTCAACATGTCTCTAAGTTGCTTTCCCAAATAACATTTCTATATCTAAGCATCTAAATGACCTAACGATATCGAGATCTTTGTTGGTACAGAATATCCCAACAATATAATATATGAAAAACAGAAATATTGGTGCTGACAGAAAAAATAAACTAAAAAGTTAAATGCCACCGATACAATAAATATCAAGCGTGCTTGGGAAACTTTCATACACCCTTTACTTCTGGGTTAAAATAAGGACACGCTTTAGGCGAGACACCTTCCAACTGCAATTATGCTAAGCAGTGAGGTTTCTTGGCTACCTGTTTACTTCTCGGTAACTGAGATATAAATTAGAGCATTCCGGGAAAGATGCAAAATTTTATATTGTTTAAATTTGCACTACTATTCTCTCAGGAAACAAAATTATATAGTAAATATACAAGAATACCATATTGTAACATATATTTTATTAATAAATAATTGAGTACTATACCTGGCAATAAGAATTAGCTGTGTATTCTCGAGTAATGCAACTTAAAGTACAGGGTACGCTTATACTTATGCTACGTTATATTAATTACCCATACTTTAAAATTAGACTGTAAATACCTAATCTGTGATGCATCTGCGGGCCAAAAAATAAACCTGATTGCCTTTTAGCAGCTGCATGTAAAATGGTTTGCCTATATGCAACTGTCAATAGCGTCATTAGATTTGTCGTTGACTGTACATCTTCTACATCGATTTTACTGATTTAACATTATATTTATATAAACAGGTATTTTTAGTGTACATAATATGTATTTGAACCACTGATTAATTTAGATTAAGCACGCGTTAGTGGGAGATTTACTATTTACAAGCCAACGTTTCCAATAGAATGTTTGAGGTCATACCACGCAGCCGTTTTCAATCAGTTCGAAATACAATGTCGTTCCTGCTATTTACGGATACGCTTCTATTAAAAATTTAGAAAGCAAACACAGGCATCAATCAATCGCGGATAATGCTACGCACCCAAACGTTCGAGAAGTATTTAAAGTAAAATCTGACAATAATTCCTGTGGATTCGCGAAAACCAACCAGTTCAATTAAAACTGTATTCTGGAAACAGTGGCGTACCAAGGAAGAATACTGGGATGCAGGTATTAATGGTGACTTTAGTCGGAGGGAATGTAAAAACCGCTGCGAAGATAAGAATAGTGGAAATTTGAAATCCCCTGAAAGCGACTTCGAACGAAAAAAGACATGGAGAGTAGTGCAATATATAGTTTCTGAAAGTTTTCAAAATAGTAAAATGATAATTAGCTTGACCTTAAGTAACTCAAACTGTTTATACGAAAGCCTAATGTAATTTTGATGTAAAATACATAAACCGCTTCGTAATCTTGTAAAGTAACGTAGTACTGTTACTATGGTAGTACCGTGTATACATGATTTGTGGTGGCGGTTTGGTGCAGACCCTGTAAGAGGAGAGGGTGGAAGAGTAAGGACAGAGAGTAAGGTGGTAAAAAGTGGTAGCAAGACGACGCTGTCCGCATAATCTAAAGATATCGACGCTGCTGTCAATGTGACATTTACCGAAGCGGCCATCATCAGCAGCAAAGTGAACAACATTTGCATCGAGCCGGTAGCTGCTGTGGTGAAATAACCAGTAAACAACGCCACGACGAGTATTGTCACCACCACAGGTTTTGTTTATTGCTTGGTTGTTTCCTTGGAAAGCCATTTTCTGTGTTTAGATTTAGTCTTAGATTGTAATAAATTCGTTTTTCTGATATTATGGTGTTTAATTTCTACCAAAATCAGGGTACATACGCTTCAAATAAAGTGTCAAACAAAGAAAACATTACATTACAATGTACATCAGACGAGACTTGTAAGAATTGGTGAAACGAAATACATTCTATATGAAGATTTCATGTTTATTTCACATATATTTGATCATTTGACCCAAAACTGCGTCCAGAAAATCTCTACGGCACTTCCTCCAACCTTTCCTTATTGATTTGCTGCTCTAAGTAGTCTCTTAGGAAATATCTCCACCGTAGAAGTAATTTTCGTTTTAAACCATATGTATGTATATTTCCGTATTTATAACAAGAATCTGGGGTTCTAAACGAAACCTATCTCTTAAAAGGTTAATTCATCAAGTTACAGAAGTGTACCTTTACTTGATACAGTAATGAAGTTCTTGACAAGTATAATAATAGATTATTAAGAAGAACAACATGGCTTCCGGAAGAACGGATTCGCTCTTGATGCCATAGTTATCGTGGTACAAATCACAGAAGAGCCAATAGAGTACAGTGTCCCAGCCTTCGTCTGATTCATTGACTTACAAAGGTATTTGAACGTGCACGCTTACTCAACGTACCCAAAATAATACCAGACAAAGTATTAGAGCAGCTCTATAGAGAAATTGTGAAAGAAGGAAACACAAATAATAACAAAGTAATTAAACCCAACAATGAAGCTTCGAAAGAAGTGAGGACACCTACAGGCACGACAAGGAGCTTTCGGCTGTTCACCCTCATCATGGACAAGATTATTGAATTGGCTAAGGTCGTGGAAACAGAATATTGTCTTGGAAATAAATACGTTAAAATGAGCTGCTACGCTGTTGTAACTGCAGATACAGAAGATGTTTACAGTAATTGCTTTTATTCATTTGATCAACAAGCGAGAAAATATAATATGCTTTTATAAATATCCAATATACAATGTATGATAATAACAAAGGAACCTATACGCTGCAATCTCACGAATAATAATAAAACTATAAGATAAGGCATGCCCTCTAACAACCTGGAAACACGCTTGTGAGACTAGGGTGGCCTAACTAAAAATCAATAACATTAATTATCAAAAATATCACTATAGAAGCTTTATGTGTTAAAATTGGTATTTAACAAGGGAGTGCAAAATAAGAATATATAGAACATGACATAGCAATGAAAATCAGAGCAGATGCAGCACTAACAAAAAAGCTTCTACGAACAGCGGAAATAAAAATCCTAAGGGCAATAACCGCACACTCTACTTGACAGAAAGAGCAAACAGATATACAAGACCAGTGCAAAAAACAGCACGGTGGGTAAGAACAAGAGGAGGAGACTGGAACGAGCATGTACACAGAACGACTGATGAGAAGATTTTAAAAATAGGTACACAAGGGAAACTAATGGGCAGAAGATTCCCTGGACGATACCACAAGCAATGTGGCGACAGTTGGCAATCTACTTTCCAGGAACAGAGAAATACTTAAACGTCGTCCCAGAAATAAAAAAGCAAAATTCCTATATGAAAAAGAAGTGCTTTTGGGAGTAAGCCTCTGAATTTTGTATGTTTCTCCACATATACCCAATCGAAAATTTTCTTTTCTGGGGCAACAATATCACCCTACAGCAACCCTACGCATTAGTTAGAATATTTTTAAATTACCTCTTTACTTCAGAAACGACTTTTACTACAAACATTATTTGACTACTAAACTATAAATAGATTGTCGTATTTAGAACCATTAGGAGAACGTTTCTGAATTTTTTGGATGAATAATATCATATATTTTTTATTTTTTGGTAAGAATATTGATTTGCTCGCCACCGTTCGCTCGCCACTGCTTGCTCGCCCGCCGTTTGCTGGCGGGTCTTTTTACTCGACAATTTTTTGCTCGCCAAGCCGATTACTCGCCAGCCAGATGCTCGATAAGCAGTTTCTTCTTAGAGTAAGGTATTATTTCTAGGCATTTAGTATATTGTGCTAGTGGTAATTCTGAAAATCTTTCAATTTCACCAATTGCTCAATTTTTTTAAACGGATATTGTATTCGATATGTTTTTAATGAACCTCTAGATTATAAATTAGGATCAGATGATTTCACGAAATTCATCATCGCATTGCATTGATACACATTTTGTAAAAACAACTTATTTGGATACTTGGTGTCGAATATCTTTTATAACCTCAAAATCTAGTTGTTAAAGGAATGAATACTCTCCCTATAGCTATGGTATCTGAAATTAAAGGTAAAGGTTTTACTTATGAAACAAAAGACGTGCAATTTCTTTTTTAGAAATGAGGGTGCCTAACAAAAAAGGAAACGCTTGTTCTTCTGCGTTGGTGCAGTTATTCTTAGTATGGCGAGAAAGGTGGCTGTCGAGAAAACAGAGGGCGAGCAAACGGATAACGAGCAAACGGATGTTGAGCAAATGTCCTGGCGAGCATCTTTCCCAGCGAGCAAACGGCAATTGAGACATTAGTGGCGAACAAATATCCTAGAACCCATGGCAAGATTTACTACTCTTTTTTTGGTAACACTATTGACTTAAATCATTTGAAGTTTTTCTAGTAAACTCTTCACATCGAGAACGGTCACTATTATCAAAATAATATCCGTATGTATGGTTTTTGGTTTTGGTATTCGAGTTTGAACGTCTGTCAGCGTTGTCCGAATCCTAGATTCCATTCTTTACCATTTGCCATCTTGCTATTGTCTTCCGTTTAGGTTTTGATCATTCATACCTTTTCTGATGTCATACATCCAGTTCTTTTACGGTCTTCCTTGTGTTCCTCCTTGGCATGGTATCCATTTCATAACTTCTTCTGTAAGTCTCTCATGTTCGATCTCTTTCATTATTGTATGTTCCATACGTCTATTTCCTTAGTACGTCTTTTTATATGATCTCTGCAAGAAATTCCCGCAGACCCGGTTACTTTTGGTAACTCTCCATGTTTCTGTCCATATAATAGGCAGCTTTTTATTATGACATACAGTCATTTTTCTTCCTTTCTTGATATTTATATTCCATACTATACAATTTAGCTATCCTATTGTTCTCCTTGACTGAATACTTCATAATCTGAGTTTTTGTTCAGCCGTCCCAATTTTGTCGAAAATGACTCCTATGCATTAATATGTCTTGCATGGTACAATTTCGTTCGAAATATCCTCTCACACATAAATATTTCGGTTTTCTTAGGTTTATCGTGACTCTATTTTTCATATGTTTCGTTTTACTTGCCTGCCATACAGAGTGCCCATTTTAAAACTCCGAGCCTACATTTTTTTAAATAGGCAACACACGATACATGTCAATGCCGACTATAATTTTAAAACAAAATATTTCTATAATTAAAATCAGGGCAATCATGTTTACATTAACTTGACAGTTTACTAATCAAATTCGTTAAGCCACATTACTTGAACGTGCAAAAAAAAGATTATCGAACATTAATCTTTGGTGCAAAATGTATTCCAACGCTGAAAAAGTGGACATGCTTCTAATTCTGGGTGAATGTCGAAAAAATGCGAGTGCTGCCAGTACTTTGTATGCGCAACGCTTCCCAGGTCGACGAATTCCAACAGACAAAACATTCAGAATGCTTCTTCTGAATTTACAAGAGTATGGGCAATTTTCAAAACCAAAAGCAAGGGCACGGCAAGTTACGGTTGAACATAACGAAGTAGCTGTAATTGAAATGGTTACGAATAATCCCTATACAAGTCAAAGAGCGATTGCAAATGCCTTAAACATTAGCAAAGGTTCTGTTTTCAATATTCTTAAGGCGAACAAATTTCACCCCTACCATGTTTATACCATACATAATCTTGAAGATAGGGATTATGAGCATCGTGTTCAGTATTGTCAATTTCTTAGACGGAAATTAAACGTCAATGCGGAATTTTTAAGTATGGTATTATTCTGTGATGAAGCCAGGTTTTCAAACAACGGCATGGTTAATCGACATAACTGCCACTATTACGCCCAAGACAATCCCCGCTGAATCAGGATAACTCATTTTCAGAGAATTTTTTCTCTTAACGTGTGGTGCGGTATTATTGGCGATTTTGTAATAGGTCCACATTTCTTTAATGGAAATTTAGATGGTGAAATGTATTTAAATTTCTTAATTAATGAACTACCGGCTCTCCTCCAAACAGTTCCTCAAAACGTACAGAATAGCATGTGGTTTTTAAATGATGGTGCACCTCCGCATTTTCATAGGGATGTGAGAATAGTATATTAAAGAACTAGTTTCATAAGGCCTTCTCTTAACGCACGAGTTCAAGTTTGAAAAACGAGACGCGAAGCGTCGAGTTTTTCAACGGACGAGTGCGACAAGTGGTCTTATGAAACGTGTTCTTTATACTATTTTTTCTATTGAGGAAGTTTAAGAGTATTTTAAATAAATTTATGTAAAAAATTTTACGTCAAAATCGTTAGCTAGGGAGTTTTATAACACTTATGGCAGCACTGACAGGTGGCTGAAACTGACATTTCAAACTTTCAAATTCAAATCGAACTACCAACATCGTAAAAAAAACAAACTAAAAACAGTACGATTATAGGCCTCCTTAACGTACTGTTTTTAAGCTAAAACAGTGCGCTTAGAACGGCTTTATAAAACCGAAATAGAAAAATTATCTTAACCAACGTTTTGAGGAACGCGTAATTGGACGAGGTGCATTGCATCCTTGGCCTGCCCGTAGTCCCGATTTGACTCCGCTAGACTTCTTTTTGTGGGGCAAAGTAAAAAATGATGTCTATGAAGTGCCCATTCGAAATGAAGAACATCTACGCGAAAGGATAATTCAATGTTGTCGCTCTATCACACCGGAAATGTTAGCTCGTGTTAGAGGTTCGATGTGTAGAAGAATTATACTCTGCGAAAACGAAGGGGGAAGGCAATTTGAACACCTGCTTCGTTAGTTTTTGTACTATGTTCCTATTAAATAATTATTGTAGTTATTGTTGTCAAATATTAAATTTGAGTTATTAACGTAACCTTAAATTTGTAATTAATCATTACATGTACTGTAAAACAACTCTGATCTCAATTAAAAAAAAGATGGTAGAAATGCATAGTGATCTGGAGTTGCATTGTGTGTTGCCTATTTAAAAAAATATAGGCTCGGAGTTTTAAAATGGGCGCTCTGTATATCCCAGATCTTCCCTTTCTGCCGCTAACACCAATCATCCGCAAACTGGAGTGTATAACATATTTCCTCTTGCACATAGGTAACGCCCTTTTACATAAATTTTAAGAAGTTTAAGGTAGTAGCACTGCCGTAATACCTTTGTAACAGCAAATGGTGCTAGTAATGTATTTCCAATGTTTGCCTTTGATACTGTTCCACAGAATAAAATTTGTAGAGCTTTGATGACTGTTTCTCATAGTTTATTCCTGGGTACATTATATGACAATATTATATTATATGACATGATATTCGTTCTTAAGTATAAATATATTTCAGTATTTAGTACTTTCACATAAGTTTCTGAACTAAGTCTACAAATGCTATGAATATTGATTACCCTCTGCATTATTTCCAAGTAAAATTATAATTTCTTGAATATGTTTTTTAGTTTGTTCTTTCAGAGAGATAGTTCCTTCAAAACCGGGGTCTTAGGAATTCGTTGAAGGTTGAACTAATAGATCTAATGAATAAAATCGGATAAATTCAGTTTGTAAAGGTTTGATGATATGGAAAACCAAGTAATTTAAAATCCGCAATTCAGAATTCAAGGAACAGATTCTAGCATTGGAGATAATAGCGAATCCTTTCTGTATTCCGTCTCTGTCAATAGTGTCCTTAATAAGATAAAAATTACATGATTCGTCGCAAGGGAAAACTCAAGTAAATTCGCGTCCCCCAGCGTTCGCTTACTGTGCAAGGGTACTCTCTCAAACACCCCTATTCTTATATTAAGAGTTTGCGGAGCTTCGTTCCCCATTTTTCGTCTCTAATTCTTATTTCGTATTTTACATCAGAATAAAAGTAAAACATGGAGGTCCTAGTTTCCGACATAAATTGCTGGAAATAATGAACTGAACCTATATTGTGATTGAACGTTTTAATAAACGAAGGAAATTTATGGAATATTGACTTTCCATTCACATTCTAATCCAATTTCAATCTGACGCCCAGATTCGATGTGAGCTTGGTAGGTGCCTGCATTTGACAGCTGATGATATATAAATTTTATATTTCTGCACGTCAGCGCTGACTTTGCTCTCTTTCTTACTTATTAGGCCCCGAAGCACCTCGTCTAGTAGAGGAGAAGGTTGCGAAAGCGACCTCCTCCAATGAAAAATTTAATACCAATTTTATTCACTTTTTGGGTTTTAATAACATGAATACTCCTAAATTTTGAGGAGTAAACGATTTATTAGGTATCCGCATTCTAACCGCACCTGTTTGAGTTTTCGCAGGCTATATTTCAAGCCAAGAGGCATTAGGAAATGAAAGCTCGGTGTTAAATTTTCTAGTTTTCAATTATAAAATGATTTTGATTATTAAACGAATTCCAGAAAGTCATAAATAGAGCGCTGGTGTTGAATAGCCGTTAAAAAGCTTTATATCGAATAATAACTAAATTCAATTAAATTACTATGTGCAACAATTTAATAAACAAACACATCGCCCATGTGCACAGCACAATAAATATCCGGATTAATTGGATTATCGAACACTGTCCGCTGAACAATTTTTCAGCGTATGCATTTTATACACTCACCAACATAAACACTGAATTAAAATTGCTTTAATTAACCACGTTGCCTTTGTATTGTATTAAAAATTAATACAATGAGAACAGGCACTTTTGTGAAAGCATAAATAAAGGGAAATTTTGTTTGCTCTTCCGTTTCCCTAAAAGAAGAAAAATAAGTTGTTTCAATTCAACAAACCTCAGCTTTTACTGCCTAGATTTGATGATATGAAAAGCCTTTAATTTCGTTTCCTGTAATTGATATATGCAGTTGGATGAATATGTCAATATATTAAATAACATTATGATGTTGAGATTAAGGTAAAGTGATAAGAATATACATTAGATCTAAAACAGGAATGAAAAATACATGCCTATAATGAATTCTAGGTTGAGACTACAGTACGGGTAAGATAGGGCAATGCTAACCTTACGGGACTTGGTTCTCTCCCATGTTGCCAGTTCTGGCCAGTGGAAGACACTCTCACAGTTTTAAGTTTAAGTTAAGTTAAATAAATATAACCAGAAGTTCTCAACAAATCTTCGCATAAATCTTGGATATTGCAGTATTACTGATTTTACATTTACGTAATATAATAATATTATGATAGTAACATTTTAACTGTTTGCTTATCAAAACAACTAAAATATTATGTAAACATTAATTACTTTTTCTTACATTCTCTTCAGCGTATTTGTTGAAGTAATTCGCTGTAAAATCACGTCACGTGTGAGCCGGCTGATGGTTATTGAATATTCACTGCCACAAACAAATTTATTCAAGTAGCGCAGTGAACTGAGAAATTCTTGGACTTCGTTATTACAACCTTTCACAGAAAATACTAACCACCATTAATTTTCTTTAAATTCGTAAACTAATTATTTTGCATAGAGGTATTTTCATTTTAAAATTACTTTATTTGATTATGAATTAAAATCGTTGATGTTAAATAAATTAAATATTTGGAACTTTTCTTTCCATGATCCAAATTTGACGTTTCACATTCATTTGACATTTAGTTACCTCAATCGTAGCGAAGAACACATTACGGTCTAAAACGAAAGGCATCTACTGACGCCACTTACGCTGAATTCCAATTCATTTTTGAACACACTTTTCTTACTTAAATTGATTAATTTGGCCATTTGCTTTCACGAAAAAATAATAAAGAACGTTTAACAGTAGTTCTGTTAATTCCAACCTAACAATATTCGGCAAATTTGAAAATATATGGAGAGTTTGAGCGAACGTACTTTCGCTTCAGTAATCAACAAGCTACTGGTTTATAAATAACTATCAATATACAATTATTAAGAGCCAATCATTCAAGAGACGAACTCCACACCTATATTCCATGCGGGGCGTTAAGTAGCGAACAATATAATAGAAAAAATTCGAAAATGCAGCGTTTAAGCTTAAATCCGTGACGCGTTCATTCCGTAAATAGGATACAATTGCAAAACTTAACTCGATCTAACTTTTTATATCTTAAATTACCATAGGTCTAATTCCGTTTTCTTATTTTCCTGGCAATTTTTCTTAATTTAAATTAAATGGATAACTAAAAAAAACATTTTGATGTATTTTTAACACAACTAGAACAAAACAGCGTTACAAAAATCCACTCAGGAAATGTCCAAATTCACAGAAAACGAATACTTATTTACATATGTTGAATACATATCACAAATATTCTAAAACAAAGTCTGTTTACAGATAACAAATTACAGATACTGATGGAAAAAGCCACAAAAGCTACTATATCCCAAAATACAACTCAATACTAGCCTATGGTTTTGAATATTAATCAACAAAGAGCTTAATATCACAGAAAACCCAATGAAATTGACCAGACTATAGGAAAATATTCAACAGTTTCTTTCAGAGACTTCCTCGAGAATAATAGTTGAAATATAAATTCTAAGATTAATCAAACAATTAGGGATAAGATAGCACATCAGTATATAAGCACTGCCTGATTTAGAGATAATCTGTGTGGAATAGAAAAGAAGGATATATTTTGCTGCTTTAGAAACCCATAAACTGCTTCAGAAGATCTCCAGCAATGAAACGATCAGCCCGCCGAAGTGTTTGGAGTAACACTTGTGCTTCGAAACGGATAGAATGTCACCGGAGGTAAGGGCGACCTTCTATTAGCACAATAATAAAGAATGTCGAAGAAATTAAACACAGAAATGTCTACTAACCACAAAGGAAATTGCCGCCATCGTCAACCTGTGTTCTGAAACAGTTTGAGCGATCTTCATATCAAGCTTGAATATGCATGATGTCGCTGCCGTTGTATCCTCTCATACAGGGTTTAAAACATACGACTGTTTTGACCCAAATAATATGATGACCCTACATTCTTCAAATTTAGCCCTCTCTCGTCTCAAAAATAGAGTTCAACCTTAAAAGTCTCTGTTTTGTAATCGTAGAACATATCCAGTGAGAATCCCACATTGTATTCTTCACACATAGAAAATGTGATGAGAAGAGTGTATTTACACAACGGCAAAAGGGCTGGCAACGATGTATGGAAGCATAGAGGAACCAAGGATATAACTCAGATTTAAAGCAAGTATATTTGTGTATTCGTATTGACCTACTCTCTACACTGTTTGATCGCACTTCGTATCTCTTAGAAGTTTCTTTATCGATTTGTATACAGGTTTACCCGACATAATCCGTTTAACTATGATTTATCGAAAACCGCATTTGTATATAGTATTAAAAATAAAACTGAATCTGGACTAATATTTATTTGTTATTATCTAATATACCATAAAGAAAACTGGTCCTACTTCAAATAACAAACCTCTTACCAGTATGTGGTAATGTATAGCTGACATCGCTAGTGCCCACAGCTACATAGACAAATGTCTGTTTTTCTTTCCTGTATTTACGCCTGTCTATTATCCACAGTGAGCAGGCCTTCTTGTACATATTGTGGGTAAGGAGCGAATGTAAACGATCTGCACCGGAACTATGTTGGTTACGTATGGGAATCAGGACCGACAGCTTAAATACTACCGTTTTTTTATATGTGAAAAAAAATATATATATATACGAGTATATTGCTGTGTTACTAAAGGCTAAAATTGAATTATTTTAACTTATTACTTAATATGTAAAGCTATGTGAAACTTTCCTGTAGGAAATAATTTGTTTAATTATATAAAATTTACATCTGATATATTTTTGTTGGTTTCCGATCTTGTTTTGCCATCGTAGACTGTAATATTCAAGTCCTTGGCCTCATATATGGGTTGTATTGGATTAGAGTCACCTTACGAAAGGCACAGAGGAGATTTTTCAAAAATTGTATGCTTTCTTGAGCTGTAATTAGTATAATATTAGAAAAAATGTAAAAAATTTAACAGCTACAGATTAAATTGTAAACTTTCATAAACTATAACTATTCTTTGATGAAAAATATGTTGGAATGGAGTTATCTAAGAAATTAAAGAAACTTTGTATTGTATTTTTATAAATATTGGTGTGTGATTTAATTATTTATTTTTAAATGAATATTGCAATATTCATGTGATTTGGTGACTTTGACAGATTTATGCTTGTTTGGTTTCAAAATGTGTATTTTGGTGTGAGTAACAACGATGAAAGTTGTTTTCATGTAAATTAATTTGTAAAAAAATTAAATTAGTTTATGAGATTTTCATATGTAATTATTGTACTTAATTTCTATTGGTTGGAATCCTCTAGAAATTTTCGATTCCGTTCTTGTCTTTGGACGTTTCTTAGAAACGATACTTTTTTGTTGACATTTATAGAGGTTTCTGGCATGAAAATTTGTTCAGTTCCAGTTTTTTGTTCGTCGGGAGGGCACACCTTCGGTGTTACTCCGTAATTGTTAAAAACTTATTTAAATTTGATTTATTTAACAATAGAACATTGTGTTGTGTTGATTTAAGTTGATTTAATTATTTTCTAAATACTTACTATACAATTTCCAAGAAAATTGTAAAAATTTTGTGCTTCGGAAAATAAAATTGAAGGCTTCGACGTTCTCTTGTATTCAAAATGGATGGTCACAGTTTTTTTTTAATTGGAATTCAAAACATTGTTGTAATCACTTTATCAAACATGTACATCTATAAAAAATATAATTGATGAAGTATTAACATGATTTTAATTTAATCCATTTAAATTAAAAAAAAGTTTAATTACAGTTTGTTTAAAAGAGGTTATGATTTTGAATCCAAACAAAACTCAAGTGATCTTGTTAATGATTAAAGATTGGAAGCTACTTACTTTGATCGGAAATTCCTGTACCAAGAATTAAGCTGCACTACACAATAGTTATTCAATGTTGGTGTAATCAGATAAATTTGGAGAAGATTCCAAGACATGCTGATAAGAAACGCAACTGTACCGCATTTGATTTGAATAAATGCAACGATTCCTTCCAAGGCAGACCATGTCAGCGTTTTTAAATATGCATCAAGTTCTAAAAAGGTGGGTGATATCAAAGCAATTCCAAAAATAAAAGTGGGTTTATAAATTAGATTAAAAGAACATTTTAACGTGTTTCTTTCTTGATGTTATTTTATGTAACAAAGATAAAGGTGTTTATAATCATATTGCTAAAAGGTTGTTCAAACGATTTAGCTTAAATAGCATCTACGTGTGTACTATTCAACGATTTATCTAATGCTTTTCATTCGCTTATAACCCTTATTTATTGTCGATCATTTGGATATTTGCAGTGAGTTCCAATTTGCAACAGTAATTACCTTGACATTGATAAAAGATTTAATACCATGAGAATTAAATTAATTTCGTTAAAGAGTTCATGTGAAGATATGCTGTTTGAGCAATTTATTAATGTTTTGTGCTCAATTCATTTTTCTGATTATTTATTTAATGTGATAGATTTTATCACTTGTAACACAGCAATATATATCGAATCTTAATTACGGAGGAAATTTCCCAAAACGAATACCATCTGACCTGCATGGCAATATATTAAATCACAATTTTAATGTCCTGTGTCTGATAAATTTATTTATATTATAATATTTTTTTAAATAACTTGAACTGCAGTGATCTAGAAAACCAGTACCTCTCCATTTGCTAGTGCGGGTGGCCAAGTATATCCAAGGACGTAGCATAACACTTATCCATGTTAAACATATATTCCACAGTAGCAGTGATATAATATGCGGTATGCCATTAGGGCTACGCTGCAAAGTAACTTACTGGGAATTACTATTTTATAGTAAATAAGTTGTAAAGTACA
The DNA here is from genome assembly GCA_014611495.1 of Limonius californicus. Lineage (NCBI taxonomy): Eukaryota > Metazoa > Arthropoda > Insecta > Coleoptera > Elateridae > Limonius > Limonius californicus. The sequence goes on from JABXWE010023204.1 coordinate 20,684, forward strand.
AATATTTTACAAGAAACTGAATCCCCTATATGAAAACTATTATAGTAATACTAGAAAATTTACATATGAATGAAATGGTTAATTGATAGGTGAATAAATAGGTTAAACTGCTGAAAATTCAACACTATTCCCCTTTTCCAAAATGTGTACACTTTCGGAAGCTAGTATTTCAATAAATTGTAGTCTTCATGTATCTATTTTTGGGAAACACATACTACGCATTAAAATTTTCCGAATACTTCGTGTAAATGATTCTTCCAATTTTTCCACTATAATAATAGAGTATAGTCGACCTCACTGTGTATATATTTGTAAGCAGATACATGAAAAAAATATACATTTTTGAGATGTAGAAGATGCAGTAAACTATAGGGTCGGAAAATTGAATTCCCAAAAAATCAGTTTACCATAGAATTTATGTTCTTCAATGGTATGCTGTAAAATTGAGTATGGTTGAAGTATGGACTTTCTAGACACTTCGTATAATTATCACTTCTAATAATAAACGAAAAAATGAAAAACAAACATTTTTGTGGATAACTCTAGTGACAATATCTTTTTACCTTTGTTTCTTACGCTCTCTCTGTACATGAATACAAAAAGTATTTGAAGTTTAAGCAACCAATAAGGCTTACTCCCTAGTTTACTGAACACATATCTCATTTGGTTCTTTTTAATTAAAATGTGAAGAAACTTTTACGTAGAAGAATGTATCTATTTTATACATCACGTCGATGTTGACTATTGTAAAACGATATTATTTTACATATATATTGAAACAAGGAAGAGAAATATTTGATATGTTTAGATTACATGCTCCTTTGTTTGAGTACATTAAATACTTCTGGATAGGTTTAGTTGATGGTACGTGTTAATTTCTAATGCAGTTCACAATCATTGTAAACCATGACTAATCTATAGAGGGAAGTGTGTTTTCAGCTCTTAATGGCTGTAGGGAAGTTATGGACAGAGGTAATCGATTGCTGCAGAATTTCTGCGTGTCACTTGAAGACAAGTGGTGTTCTAGAATTCACGCAGGGACATTAAAGGAATAGGATATTGTAGTTGTGTATTTAAACGTAAAGCATCTACAGTGTGGGAATCCTAATCGGCTTGTTACTTTAATATGTTACAGAAGCTTTCAATACTCTTGAAAATAGTGTAACTGTAATTTGAACACCAAATACGTCAGTTTGCTTTAAAGGCTTACGAAAGTGTTTTCAGAGTAGCTAAAATAAACCTTTTCAATTGTTATTGTAACTACATTAATGACTTAATGAGTCTTTATGCATACTTTTTTATTACTAGACAAAATAGTCAATATAATAATAAAATAGAAAACCGAAGGAGAAATAAATAAGACCATATGATTAATAATGTCGAAGGTAATTAAAAAACAAGCTCCATCTATGTGTATGATACATTTGGACTAAATTTAGCAAAGTTTTTTCCCTGTATTACAAACTTCAATTTTTTAACAACACAATGCTTGTAATCCTTTTTACAAGATTTAAGAAATTTTCAGCAATAATAGCAATGCTATGTGTTATGTTCGCATGGTCTTTGTGCGTTCGAATTGAAATTTTGAGGTTTCGCACGTTTTGATACAATCCGACGGTTTATTACGTGTATTTTGAAGTCGAGTTAATATCGGGATATGAGCGGGGAAGAGTAGTTCGTCGCCTCTTAGCTAAAGAAGAATGCGTTTCGAGTAAGTGTAACAAATAATTATGCCTTTTTGAAAGTTGTAAATTAATATAACTTTCGCTAATCACGGAATTAATGATTGGTGCAGCCAAAAGGGATTTTAACGATTTATTTTTTTTTGCTGGAAATTTTGCAGTATTGCCATGATTTTGTAGCTACTAGTGGAAGTCGCACTGAGAAGGCTGTCCATATCCCGTTGATCATCAACGATCAATAACACAAAAACTTGCTTCAAGCTCTGCTTACTGGAAGCTAATTTTCAGCGACTCAACGTAAAAACTCAAATTCATGAATAAGTTTTGCTTGTTTTTGATATGTTAAGTATTCATTGAATCTTTGAAATTTAATATTTCTTTATTCCAATATACTTAATTAATTAAAGGCTATGTGGTTTGTTTCACTTTTTATTTACGCTATCAAGTTTTTTAAAGAATTGTTAGATACTTTGCTATTAGAGCTAAATTATTACTGATTAAGTGGTCTCAAAATTATTTGCGAGTAGAAAAGCAAGTTCCCATTAGCCTATTTCCCGAAAGATCGGCCTCCTTTGGATAGGGTAAAGACTGAGGCAGGTCAGGATCAAGCAACTTTCACGTTCGCATCGTTACTAATCAGACATTATTCCAAAATTAAACAATTACTAGCCTTGATTATATATGGAGAAACCCAGACATGAATACAGAAAGCATAGTTAGAATACATATAAAACATCAGTTAGACCGCTAATGACCTATTCCATCGAAACGAGAGCAGAGACGAATCCTACAAAACAATTATTACGAGTCAATGAAATGAAAATCCTGCGAATGCTAGCGGAGAAGACACGAAGAGACAGGGTGAGGAATGAGACCATCAGAGAAATATGCCAAGTCCAAGATGTTGTGGGATGGGGACGTGAAAGAAGAAGATGCTGGAGAGACCACGTGCAACGTATGGAAACAACAAGAATTGCACATATAGTAATGACCCAAAATCCAACGGGGCAGAGAGAAAGAGGAAGACCATATAAGAGATGGAGGGATAGTTGGACATCCATATCCCAAGAACAATAGGCTGCTACTGAAATACAAGCCAAAGGCTTACGAAGAAGAAGAAGAAGAAGAGTTCTTTGGTATACGAAGTAGCGATGAGTTTATCACAATTTAGCTAAACAATTACGTCTCCAATAGAAAGGCATGAACAGTTACTTGTATTTTGTGTAAAATAAAGAAGGGAATACCATAGATTGTCTATAAAAAAAGGCATTAGATTTTGAATTTTCTGGACGATTTTGATTGTAAATAACTGCATACTTTCACAAATCTTAAAAGTTTTAGTTAAAGTTCTAAAAATCGTAAAAAATTACAACATGCAGTGTGATTATTTTATCTTTTAACAAATATGTAGGCTCCACATCTCACATGTGCATGAAATGCATAGTTAACCTTTCTTCTTGCCTATAAAAAATATGTTCTTGAACAGACGAATGGTTTTATCAAAACTTAAGCGATTTCAGTACAAAGTTGTTTATTTGTATAGATTTCTGTGATAATATCAATCAGTTTCAATATATTCTAATAGCGACAAAACGGACATGATGTTGATTTTGGAAAAATGCAGAGGGACGGACGGTACGACGATATGTACAAAGATACACGGATGGATAGCTTCCATTGATGCATTTAGGCGTTTGGAAGGAAATTTGGGCCAATATGGACAGTTTTTCAAGACGAAGGTGAGACAACTACATGTCACAACTGTAGAAGCTGAAGAGGTAGTCATCGAACAAATAAATGGCAATCCTCATGTAGACAACGAGCAGTTGCAAGAATTGTAGGCTTTAGCCAAAGTTCAGTATTTAACATTTTAATAGGAAACCGGGTTCATCCTTACCACGTTACATTAGTGCAGCACCTTACTGAAGATGATTACCCACGTCGAATGAATTTCTAATAATTTTTAAGAAACGAAATTATTACTAATCCACTGTTTTTAAGAAATGTTCTATTTTCTGACGAAGCAACGTTTACTAATAGTGTGCATATAGAAACAATTGGCATTTCTATTTTCCAGATAACATTGGATTCGGCAAGCACACTTGTAAACGTGTGGTGTAATATCGTTCTCAACTCCATCGTTTGTCCCTACCCTTCTGAGGTATGTTAAATGGGAAAATGTATTTACATTTTTTAGAAAACGATTAGTGGTATCCAGGTATGGCGCTGTGCTAAACAAAGCAACATTGAGACCATTCCAACATTCAAAAGAAAGTACTAGAGAACATCACGGATGCATCCTGGTATTTTAGAAACAGAAACCTCCACAGGGACCTGGACAACTGTATCAAGAGATTTGCCATGAAGTCATGCTTTTACAAACAAGGAAAGCCGTAGCATGTTAAAATGGAATTATATGGAATAATCACATAACAAAACATATAAAAAATAGGATCCACAACACAATGATAAAAAGTAGTCTGTTATATGGGGCCAAAACATGGAGAATTACACAAAAGAACAAGAGATGGAAGCATTGAGATGATCTGCAGGAATTTCGCGCAGAGATAGAGTAAGAAATGATGTGGTGAGAAAACAAATGGGGGTACAAGAAACAAATATGAAAGATATTGAAAGAATGCAACTTATATGGTATGGACATGTTCAACGGATGGTGGAAGAAAGGCTACCTAAATAAACCTTAAAATGGATACCTCAGCAACGACGAAAAATGAGAAGACCAAGAGGAAACTGGAGTGAGGGAATAAGAAAAGTGATGAGCGAACGCAATTTGCAGGATGGACAATGGGAAGACAAAAGAAGATGGAAGCTAGACATCGCACAACGTCGACAGACGTTCTGAAACCGGTGTATATATATATATATATATATATATATATATACATATATTTATAGATTCTAATCTTTGTTTACAATTTGCCCATTTGTTTACTGCAGTTGAAGTACTTTTTTACCGTTTGGATATGCTGATGATTATTTATAATATTAACAATAATCA
>JABXWE010023205.1:0-22597 GCA_014611495.1 Limonius californicus
AGTCGTCTAATAAATTTAACATATGGCACTTTCTTAATAAATGTTTGAATTTTATTTCGATGGATAGTGCTTATTGTTAAATTTATTATAATACTCAAAGATTAGATCTGAAAATAAAAAGCTGTTTATGTAAAGAGTATTGAGATTCATAAAGTATATTGTTATTGTATTAATTATGTTTTTTTAAACTATTTAGTGTACTCCCAGACAGTATGTTAATCAGTATAATTATGGAAGAAACATCTGATTTACTTGACATACGATTTTAAAGCAATTAAAAACGCAGCAAAGTTCAGTGAAAGTTTCATTAATGTATTTTGAAAATTTTATTTCATTTTGTATGCGGTTGTCCAATGCGTGATGCGCACTACATCACCACATGTCTTGAATTTGGCACGCAACAACCGGGTGTTAGAGCAAAAATACCTCTAACCTTCTGCCTTACAGGCAAAACTTCTTCATGGGGTGTAAAGCATCACCATTATTATTATACAACATTACAGGTGTAAATTTATGGCACCCAATCAAACTATTTAAAACACTACTATAGGCAAATTACTGAGACAGTGCGTGTGTGTCACGAATATCTATGACGTCAGATTCTTACTATGTTTACATCTCATAAAGTTTATATTTGAGGATATGCAACTACACAAACGTTTGCTGTTGTCGTAGAAATAAATTTGCTTTTTAGAAGGAAATTGAATAATCATTGAACTATATTAATAATTCATAGTAATCATTCTTTATTAACAATATACAATATTAAAGTAGGCAAGAATCAATTACTTTAATAGCAAAATATCAAAGTTAAATAAAGCGTCGATGTATATCCGTCATATATACATACAAAAATGGTAATGCCAATCCGAAAGAAGAAAAAACTCTAGCTTACGATTATTTTTGTATTGTTTTACAAAAACTATAAAAGATTAAATAATAAAAATACAACTGTAAGATTACATTACGTGGCCTTTAAAATAAAGATACTTGCATTTGGTAATTTAATAAAAATAAATACAGTTTTATACATTTTCAAAGTTGGCAGTAACAAGTACTGGAAAATGTTATTGATGACGCACACGCACTGTCTCAGTAATTTGCCTATAACTGAATTCATGGCCTACACTCCACGTTTTCTTTGACACAGTTAGCTGATTTTTGATCACTCAAATAATTATCTTTTTCTTTGGTAGGTTAATATCCTCTAATGAGATACAGCACTTGAAAAAACAGAGCAGAATGCATACAAAATTTAATTTATTGGGTTACTCATTCCGATGAATTTAATATTGTAATAGACTGCTAGAAATAACCTTCATACGGTTTTTCTTTAATTTTTCTAGTAGAAAATGCATTAAGACCGAAAAACCATGATAATAATTTTAAAATATCAGGTTTACGGTAAGCAAGAATTAATATATGGTGGTTTCAGTACAACTTTTCTAAATGGGATGATAAAATGGACAGCAATTATATCCAAAATGTTATTTAAACGAAACTGTAACTACATGTTCTGGAATGAGCTGTTACAAATCAATAGTTTTATTAATGAATGGCTGCCGCCTAATATAACAACTTGATAATTATTGTTGTTTAAATTTTGAATGGACAACAATTATAATGAATGTCCAAAATGCTGTTTAAACGAAACTGTAACTAAATTTTCTGGAATGGGCTCTTACATATCAATAGTTTTATTAATGAATGGCTCCCACCTAATATTACAACTTGATAGTTGTTGTTGTTTAGATTTTGTATGGACAACAATTATATGAATGTCCAAAATGCTATTTAAACGAAACTGTAACTAAATTTTCTGAAATTGGCTCTTACATGTCAATAATTTTATTAATGAATGGCTCCCCCCTAATATAACAACTTGATAGTTGTTGTTGTTTAGATTTTGTATGGATAACAATTATATGAATGTCCAAAATGCTGTTTAAACCAAACTGTAACTAAATTTTCTGAAATTGGCTCTTACATATCAATAGTTTTATTAATGAATGGCTCCCACCTAATATAACAACTTGATATTTGTTGTTGTTTAGATTTTGTATGGACAACAATAATTAAATGAATGTCCAAAATGCTGTTTAAACGAAACTGTAACTAAATTTTCTGAAATGGGCTGTTATAAATCAACAGTTTTATTAATGAATAGCTGCCACCTAATATAACAACTTGATATTTGTTGTTGTTTAGATTTTGTATGGACAACAATTATATGAATATCCAAAATGCTGTTTGAACGAAACTGTAACTAAATTTTCTGGAATGGGCTGTTATAAATCAATAGTTTAATGAATGAATGGCTGCCACCTAATATAACAACTTGATATTTGTTGTTGTTTAGAGTTTGTATGGACAACAATTATATGAATATCCAAAATGCTGTTTGAACGAAACTGTAACTAAATTTTTTGGAATGGGCTGTTACATATCAATAGTTTTATTAATGAATGGCTGCCACCTAATATAACAACTTGATATTTGTTGTTTAGATTTTGTATAGACAACAATTAAATGAATGTCCAAAATGCTGTTTAAACGAAACTGTAACTAAATTTTCTGAAATGGGCTCTTACATATCAATAGTTTTATTAATGAATGGCTCCCACCTAATATTACAACTTGATAGTTGTTGTTGTTTAGATTTTGTATGGACAACAATTATATGAATGTCCAAAATGCTATTTAAACGAAACTGTAACTAAATTTTCTGAAATTGGCTCTTACATGTCAATAATTTTATTAATGAATGGCTCCCCCCTAATATAACAACTTGATAGTTGTTGTTGTTTAGATTTTGTATGGATAACAATTATATGAATGTCCAAAATGCTGTTTAAACCAAACTGTAACTAAATTTTCTGAAATTGGCTCTTACATATCAATAGTTTTATTAATGAATGGCTCCCACCTAATATAACAACTTGATATTTGTTGTTGTTTAGATTTTGTATGGACAACAATTAAATGAATGTCCAAAATGCTGTTTAAACGAAACTGTAACTAAATTTTCTGAAATGGGCTGTTATATCAATAGTTTTATTAATGAATGGTTGCCACCTAATATAACAACTTGATATTTGTTGTTGTTTAGATTTTGTATGGACAACAATTATATGAATGTCCAAAATGCTGTTTAATCGAAACTGTAACTAAATTTTCTGGCATGGGCTATTATAAATCAATAGTTTTATGAATGAATGGCTGCCACCTAATATAACAACTTGATATTTGTTGTTGTTTAGAGTTTGTATGGACAACAATTATATGAATGTCCAAAATGCTGTTTAAACGAAACTGTAACTAAATTTTCTGGAACGGGCTATTATAAATCAATAGTTTTATTAATGAATGGTTGCCACCTAATATAACAACTTGATATTTGTTGTTGTTTAGATTTTGTATAGACATTGCTCCCTCTCGATTTAACTGACATTTAATTAACTAACAACTAAGCAAATCGGGCTCAGTAGGCAGTTATTTAATATATAGATAGATGTTTATAGGCTAGGATTTTCTTTTGGATTGCTCTCTCAATGCTGCATAAATACCTACTATAAGAAATAAATATTTATAATGTGCTTACTTGATTTGGTATTTTTCTATATTCGCTTGAATATTTGAACTTTATGCTTTTTTTTATATTCTAAAAATAATCTGTCTGGGAGATAAAGTGTGAAAGTATCATATTGTTTAATACAACCAACAAATGTATTTGATGCGACACAATATAGATTCAGTTGTCATATGTGTAGTAACAATATTTTCTATATGTGCCTTAATTTGTCAGTTGCATTATTTGTTTCAACCAGGACAAAACAAATAAGGATACAAAGGAAAAGAAGAAAACTAAGTAATTGTGTTATTTAGATATGATGTGTTGATGTAAAAATGTAAATGTTAACACTTTAGTTTTATTAGATTAACACAGAAGTAAGGTTTGATTGTTGAGTTTAAATAATGGAGTTAACCGAATGTAGTAGATTCAAGTCAAAGTAAAAGGTAAACGTCAAGAAATGTAGAAGGAAACAAAGAGTTTTCGAGTACAATACCAAAAACTCATTCATTTGTTCCTGGAAAATTAATAAGAGCAACAGAAAGACGTTACTAAATTGTAACGTTCTATGATTTTCGGACCATGCAGTAGTGATGAATAAGTTCCAGTTTTCTTGTTAATTCTTACCCTATCTGGCTGCCCTCTGATTATTAAAAGTTGCTGTTCTGTTTTGTACATTAGAACTGTCATAGTAACTGGCTACATTGTAAGACCTCTTCAGATAGTTATTATTTATATCCTGATAACTTTTAGCAAAGTTGGCAAAGTCATAGGGGCTTTTGGTTGTCAGTTTTCGTAGGCGGTAATAGTCACCTATGTATGGATTTTTAGTGGTATGTTGTGCATACGCATTTTGTGTAGTCTCTTGTCCATAGCTTTGGAAGCTATAAGGGGATTTTGTTGTTGACTGCACACCATAGCTTTGGTAATTGTATGATGACTTTGTTGTAGAATAATAATTTACTGGTTTTGTGGTGTATGCTTGTTGTGTTGTGTAATAGGAGTTTTGAGTGGTATAAGGACTTTCAGTTTGGTGTTGATATTGGTTTTGGAAAGGATTTTTGGTTGTATATTGTGAATAAGAATCGGGAGGTTGGGGTTCACCAACTTCAGCCTCATCATCATGGAACCTGTGTAATATATTATTGTATAAGTGTTTATGTTAGAGTATATAATAATATCAATAATTGTTGTAATGTATGTAAAGATTCATAAATTATATATTTTCTAACACTTACAACGGTCTGCCTTGGTTTCCATCCCTTCTTATGTAAGATGGAGTGTTCTGTGAATAATCTGGAATTATGTTTTCATGTTCTGCTACACATCTTCCATTTAAACAGTACTAAAAACATAAACATACGTTAGAATGGTAGGCTAACAAAAAGTTAAAATATTATTAGCAAATAATATGCAATGGTGTAAATTGTATCAAAAAAGAAAGTTTTTTACCTGGCCATCTCCACAAGGCGATCCTTCTGCAGCGGGTCTATAAGCTACACAGTAGCCACTACCAGCATCAAAACAGAATAATTGTGCACACACTCGATCATCTTTCTGTAAAAGTTGCAATTTGATTAAAATCTGATTGTAATTAATATGTTTTTATTCTTACAAAGCAAGCACTTGTTCCTCTATCTCTTCTACACTGAGCATCCAGACTTAACAATTTCCCTGGCAACACTCTTGGTAAACTATCATCTTCATGAGGTGCATTAAATAAACATGTAGCAGTATCCCCACTGAAAATTAAAAAAAAAGTTTATACAAGATAATTGTTGGATGTTGGAGTTAAAACATAATAGCAAAACTGTAGGGAATTCCAAAATATTTAACCCTTGCCATTTGAAAATGGCGGTTGAGGGACATACAAGATGAGGATATAATATCTACATTGGTTTTCAAATATCTGGGGTTTTATTTTTATAAGTAAATACTTATAAAAGCCCCAACCCAATTAAATAATTGGGTTGGGGCTTTTAGCTCCAATGATTAGTAAAACTTGTTGGTGTAAATTACAGGATAAGATTAAATAAATTGATATTTAATTTAATTCAGCAGAATTATAGCAACAGCATGTAGCAAACAAGGTACATAGTAAATTATTTATGGTGACTGGTTTCAAAGTTGTTATGGGAATGGAAAAAATGTGTTGGTTGATCTGTATAAGACTTTAAAACGGTTAAAAAATGTCTAGCAAGTTGACAGTGTTTGTATAGATATCTCTTCATTTGAACTACTCTTACAATTTATAATTGTATAATATTCTACTTTCGCAGATATACTTAACTATCATCGTTTGTGCTTGCTCAAAATAAATGAAGTAGGTTGCAACTGGGCTAAATGCACATTCTTAAAATTATTTTCTTATGTATTATTCAAAGAAGTATCAATAGCTATATTATTGAACAATTTTAATATCACACAGTTAATTTTTTATATAAAAAATTAAACTGATGTGTAAAGTTTCAGGCTTCTGCGATTTGTGTCTAACGAAATCATATTTTCGGGCTTATACCGCGTCGTTGTTTCATTGATTGATGCGGACGTTTCGCTAACCGTTGCAGGTATCATTCTCAAAGCGGTTTGATAATGTTACCTGCAACGGTTAGCGCAACGTCAGTATCAATCAATCCTACGACGACGCGGTCTAACTCCGAAGCTACGACTTCATTAAACTGATTATTTTCTACAATATTTTTTAAAAGTTATTTGTATATTACTTCGTGAATGAAAAAAATTAAATATCTGTGAATCTCCTTAAAGGGATTAGAAAACTAGAAAATTTCTGTTAATTAGTAGAGGTTAATGTTTCTTATCAGTCAGTTGCTGAATAGTTGTTGGGTGGTTGTAAAAAAAATGGAATTATTAAATTCAGCAACTGTTTAACAGTTCTGAAACACAGCATATAACAACTGCTTTATCGGTAAGCTATAATATTCTTAGTAACCCTGAAAACTAACCAAAATGCAAACTCTGTAGCTATCACTACGCAAAAAGATATATTCGTTATTAATTTGTAGCAAATATTTGCAAATAATACTTTTTAAACCATAACTTGTATTTAAATGTTCATAAATAAGGTATCCTCTCAAGCAGCAGTAGTTATTGGATTTTACTTCAACAACATTCTATCCAACCACTGTGCGGCTAGAGGTTATGTTTTTATTCTATGGAAAATCTTCAAACTTACCCGAAAAATAAAACTTTAAATAGTACAAAATGATAAGCCATACAATATGAAGGCCTCAACTTGACTCATGCAGTTGCAGTAGTAATTGTTTTAGTTTCTTACATCTCACAACATTTGTTGATATTATAAAAAATAAAATTCCACTATAAGTAATTTGTGTTCTTGTAAGAACACTATTTTATTAAATCATATGAAATAGGTAAAACGCCAGTGGCGGCTCGCCAAGTGAAGTAGGTGAAGTGCCTCTTCACCTAAAATTTTCATTCAATTGCGAATATTTATTTAAATTACATAACAAATTATTTATCGGCATTACACCTATTAGGAGTCGTTTATTTATGGCATACATACTCGTAGATACAATAAGCTTAGTGAAAACAAACAAAAATTTTAATTTTAAATATAGTCCTTCGAGAGTCGACCATAAAAAATCTTACCTACAACACTAAAGCAATTGTAGCGAAGAGTCGGCCTCAAACGTATTTTAACTCTGCACTTATACCTCCGTTGCCATGGTAACGCCTACGTCACCATCTAGAATTGGTTCGCGGCGCAACGCGCAAGTGAAGAGTTGACTCGCAAGCAACCGCAGAACTTCTTGTGGTTTTTTATTTTATTTGTTCGTTTATGAATTATAGTTAATTGGTAACTATTACTATTGTTGATTGTGTTGTACGTTTGTAATCGTATCGTGAATCCTATTAATGACATAGTGTGCAGCAGGTTAGAGACACCGTTCAGGCATTGGAAGGCAGAAGGTAAAAAAGACGTTTTAAATCAAGGGCGACCTACAGTTGGTTTGACAATTTCCGCGAAAAAAGTCTTAAAAGTTAGTGGAAAATCATATAATCTTAAGTTTATAATATCTTGGTTCACCAAGTACAAATGGTTATGTAGCAGCCCAATACTACAAAAATTATTTTGTTGTTCTTACTTGCTCTTTTGTACAAAACAATCTGTCTGGAACAGAGAGGGATTTGCAGATCTGTTAAATATTAAAAGGGCGTTACATAAACATGCCGACTCTAAAGATCATTTAATATGTGCATTCAAGTTAAAGAATTTTGAGAAAAATCAAAATACCATAAGCGATGCTTAAAAAGAAAACTGACTCAGCAAATCGTGGAAATTTTAAAGAACTTTTAGCGTTATTAACATCAAGAAGTCTGACAGAGATTAAAACATTATGAGAAGATTAAAAATGTTGTATTTTTTCTATTTGTTATTATTAGTGTTATTATAATAGCACTACTTTTTCACCCGCGAGCCGCTACTGAAAACCACTAATGAATTGACCAATACTAGATGCTATTGACCGGAAATAAATTGTGGAAATAACGCTAAGACACTACTTGTGTTGTCTGCAATCACCCTTTATATCAAATTAACTGGGTAACAGATATAAAGTGCGTTACATTTTCTATGTCTTACTTTAAGAAATGATGGAAGCTTGAAATACTGCAAGGTGACCACCGGAATCCCCTTTCTGTGTGACGCAAGTCTGACATAATGTATCCGTCAGTCCATTGACACTTCTCAGCACCGGGACCTCCTAAGTAAGAAGGTGGTGGGCTTCCATCATGCACAGCTCCCAATCTGTAATGTAATAGTTAATTAAATACAAATAATCACTCGATTTCGCTAAACACTTACAAGTGGCCTACTTCATGAGCTGCAACAATGATACCACTGAAGCCACCAGTATCTTCAATAATAGCAACAGAGTTAACTTTTTCTAACCTTTTGTTAACTACGCATGCTCCTCCTACGTACGCGAATCCTATAATTGATGGAAAAGTTTAATATAATTGAAATTGATTAAGGCATAAGTAATATTCAAAGCGTTTATATACAAGCGTATTTTGAGTATAATACATATTGATATTGTAAGATTAATGTGTTTATCCAAGTTAAATAGCTAACAAGCTTCCTCATGATCAAAACTGAAATTAGTGTTAGTTTATAACAAAGTTGTGTTGAAGTTGTAGCTGATGATGGTTTTACGAACAGTGGCGTATTAAACAATATTGGCGGTAGAAGGCTCCAAAAGAATTAACGTTTAGGTACTGAAATATTTCTTTTGAAATTTTTATTGATATATCTTAAGACGTCAACATGTTCTTATTAATGACAATAGTAAATTACATAATAAATTATAATCAATAATACAAAATAAACTTTTAGGACAATTTCCATTGTATAATTTGCAAGAGATAGATTTTTAATGAAACCACTAAGGGTAATTGACTGAAAAACTGAAGGGCTCAGGTATTCTATGATGAAAAAATAATAAAAAGCAGAAATCGATAAATAGCTGTAGCTTTTGTTTGTGTTATTAAATCTTTCTAATTGCTTTTACGAAAAACAAAGCTTTCAGACCCCTGCATTAATACACCACTGATTGTAAATTTTAATATGTTATTATTATTGCTAGGATATGCGTTTCTATAACATATAATAATTGTCTTAACTTATCATGAAATATTTAGGTTATCAACTTCATGAAATCGTTCCATGTTAAGTTAGGCTAGGTTAAGATAATGCTAGGTTAGGTTAAAAAAAGTAGGAAGAAATAAAAATTCTACGTTTCATGAAGTGAATAGCCATTTTATGACTGTAAAAAGCAAGTACGACATATTCATTATTCATTATTAACGATTCGGATATGAATATGAAATGACCATAAATATGATAGTATTATACAGTTTGAAGTAAGGTAGTAGGTAATACATTGAGATAGTACTGATAATGTTTTATTGTAATGATAGTTTGTTAAGTCATAAAAGTCTCTTATGTAAACCATGCATTCAAAGGTAAAGCCAGCGACTAACTCAGTTACTCACAATATTCTTGAAAGTTTAGCATTCGTGCAGAGTGCAGTTTTGTATTATTATTTTCTTAGTATTCGTGCTGAGAGTGTAAACCTTTAGAGCTACAGAAAACGAAACAGGTGAAGAAATAATAATAACATAAGGGAAGAAACTGTACGTGCAGAGAGGTATCAAATCAGAAAATAGTCAATTTGAAAGGTCATTAATATCGAAAACGAGGGAAGTGCATTGCTTATTTGCTTTCGTACCTGCTGTACCACGATTGCACACATCTCCAGTATATTGTCTTCTGCACATGTCTAGTCTGCAAAACAAATATACCCTGTCATAAGAGGTCTAAACTATAAGTTACTACACCAGTGCGGTTCTTGAAATTCCTTGTTTAGTCGGATGATTAGTCCAGACTACTTGTCTAGATAATATGTGTACCTATGTATGTTAAATCCATGCTTTTGTGTTTTACATAACTATGGCAAAAATGCTTCCTCGCATGAAACACTTAACGTTTTTTCGCACAAAAACATGAATATTGAGTTAGAAAAACTTATATTAGTATATAATCCCTTGCAATCAGCAATGATTTAACTAAAACCCTGTGGTCTAAGTTAGTGTAGCTGATATATACACGCACTAATTAAATGAGAACGCTGCATTACCAGCTGTTCCTTTGGTGCAACGTCCACCCTTTCTCCGACGACACATATCGTACCTAGAGAAAAATAATATCAAGCATTGCATTAAATACACATTACATTTTTATGTTAAATACCGCTGATCTAATGCAAAAAATAATCAGATTTAGGATAAACAAAAATGTCCATGACATACATAATACTTAAACCTAAAGTGTATCTGCTATAACAATCTCGATGAACTTGAATAAAGTAAAAAATATCCTTATACAAAATTGTTTTTCTGTATAAATTATGTTTTCTTACATTTTTTTAAATTTGTATCTACGTTTTTCCAGTACTGCAAATTTTCCCCCTTAGAAGAACTGTCTGCAGTGTATAAACTAAGAAGGACTACATAGTAGTCTTGTCATTAAGCCATTATATCTTGGTGTTAACTCCACCCTTTGACTTTATTAATCATAAAATGTAGGCAGTGGCGTAGGGGATACTCCAAGCTTTTTTCACCATTGATTACCAAGAAAAAAGTTAAAATGCCCTAAGTATCTGTAATGAAAATATCCAAAACAGTTTATTAACTATTTTTAAAATGGCAATGTGGGTGTAACTGATAATCAAAAGATTTACAATAAATTTTGTATGCATGGGGTGGGTCTGGCGTAATCCAGGATTGACCCTCGAGTCAGCTCCATGTCAGATGATGATGATGATGATAATGATTGTAGTAAGATGGTCTTGCCAAAAATTGATAAAAAACACATGGAAATGGCATTATTAGTTAATTGGCCGACACCAAAACACTATTTCGCAACTTTTTTGTAATCTATCTATTTTGAAAGTAGAAAAAAAATGGCTTCGATAGTATTTTTGCGGGAAGGCTGCGCATTTTCCATTGCGAAATTATTTTTCTAAACCAATCTTAAAAATTAAAAGCGGGAAAATCCACTTCTAGACAATATTACATGACTGATAAAGTTAAATAATTCATAATCCCACAACGCAAGAACATTTAACAATTAATGATAGTCTTATATTTGAAACGATTGGAAGTTTTGATGGATAGACTTACCATAATTTTTTATGCATTGTTGGTCAAACTACAGAGGTGGAGTTACCGCTAAGATATAATGGAAGGGCCATTCAGGCATTACTAATCTGTTACATATGCAGTTTTCTGTTTACTTTATCGTGAAAACATCACTTCCATAAAGTAATGAAATACCACATCTGCGTTGCGTATTCAGCACTAGTAATATGAATATTAAGCAACTTAACATATACATCAAAAAGAAAGTAATACTGACTTTGTAATTGCTACAGCAATGTCATAGACGGGTAGTCTTCGTTCTCTAAAGAGATATTTTCCCATGTCTGTTAAAGCTGCTGCAGAATCAATAGCGTCACGTCCAACTCGATTTCTTTCTAGATAGGGTGTTGCATCTCTTCCCTAACGAGTAAAATTTAAAATTATGTACTGTTTATTAATTTTTATTCTTCATGGTATTCGAAAACGGATAATATTTTACCTACCCTGCTTATGATTATTCCAGCTATTGAGATCCTAACTCGTGGACCTTTCAGTAATTTGTATCGAAGATCGACGCCGTTCCAAAACGAAATAAAATATCTCTTGATCTGAACGTTGTCACCTCCATGAAGTCTATATCCGTCATAGTCAACAATCACCAATATTTCTGGGTAGATGATGTAGGGTGCGTCTCGCTTCTTCCTAGAGTGCGCTGTGTTGTTTTGGACGCTTCTCCTGTACCTTTTGGCTAAGTGATCGGGCTCCATGAACGCTAGAGGTGAATAAATAATAATTTTGTGTTATTTTTTGCATACACACCAGTGTAACTACTTACCATAATCACTTGCAGTGTCCTCTTCTGCATTCTTCCTCTTGTATATGATATGTTGATGGCCTTGCGATTCTGTGTTTTGTACTTTTCTTTTAATGGGAAGTCCTGTGTCAATGGCAACTTCTGCACTAAGCTCTCCATCGTCATCTAGGAACATCTCATCGTCATCTCTTTCAGGTAAAGTGTTAGATTCATCTTCTGTTGTTTGCTCAAAAACTTCGTCGATATTTGTTGCTTCTGCTGCCGCTGCTGATGCTGCCTGAGAACGAAGTCTTGGTGGAATGGGGCGAATTACTATATCTGAGCCTACGCTTCCCTCCTGAAATATAATACGAGTTTAGTTTAAGTTTAGAAATGTTTATTTAAATTACTTGTAATTAAATTATGGATAAAGGAATCTTCAACACCGGCGCCAAAGTTTGGAAAAAGAAGAATATAGAAGATAAATAGAAGATTTAAAAAAAATACGTATACAATTATCAACCAGCTTACTATTATTTCAAACAAATTTCTTGAAACTGTTTTAATAATTCAGCGACGACGTCATAACAACAAACAGGAAATAAAAGCCTCGAAGTTTCAGCGAAAAATCCTGATTAATTATGTGTAAGCTTACGACATAACCAATAATTCTAGGAAAACCACAAATTTAGTAAATAGCTCAACGTTTCTAACTCAATTTATGAATTTACGGTAAAGGAGCAAATAAGTCACTTACATAACCGAGGGCAACTTTTTTAGCAAGCGGTTGCAGTTTTTCAACACCAATCGGAAAACTTTTTAGCGCAAGTAGTTTCAGTTTTTTTCAGATTACCACTGAAGCAAGTATGTCAACAGTAGGAATAATTTAACCGCTTATATTATTTATCTCAGTTAACGATTAGAACGAAAGTTAAGCAACAGCAGTTACGTTACACGGAAACGTTTATATAGTTTCCGATAATTACCAGGTAAAATTATCATTAAAAATTAAGGAAAATTATTATTTCATGTCATGCCAGAACGATAACTGGGTGGAAATGCCCAAAACATGTAACAACGTGAGATGTTCTTCAAATCATAGGGTGGCTAAAAATACCTTCCAACAGTTTCAAATAAGTTTCTAGAATAAAGTTTAGTGTTTTTTTAATTTCACTCAAATAGTTTTTGTTGTTACTATTGTTACAACGTGTCAAAATCCGTTTCCGGGTATCATATTACGACTAAACAGTCTCACAAAAAATATAATCGTTATTACAACGACTGTGATAAGTTATTAAAATTTATTGACACAAATATAGTTGCATTAAAATTTTATATAAAAGTTAATAGCAAGTAATCAGGGACATATATTTGATAGTTGACTGTGTAAACGACGTTCTCTTTCTTTGATTATACTACATAGATGAAAAATGCTCGCCATACGCCAAAAATCCTAAACTTCTTGTTTTAAAGTGATACGAAAGCTATGTTTTCAATATCTGTGCATGGCTTAATAAATGCCAATTTCAATCAAATACTAGTAAGCTATTTGTTGCATTATTTTTTATACAGTTTTAATTTCCTACGGTTACTGTACAGTGTACAGTGTACACTATTAATACAGTTGTAATGTTTATGTGTCAATACTATTTAGAGCAGGTAAATTCGGCGGATAAAAAGGGTATATTTTAAAATTTAATTTACTCCATAACGCAGGGTCTTTTTTTCTCATTCACTCATGCTACCGTTCCCCCCTGGAAACCGCTTTCACATTACTTCAGGGGGGTGCGGGCGCCCCTTACATGCTAAACATTCATGCAACATGCACCCTAAACTTACGGGGGATAAGGCAAGGGATAGGCAACCCACCGTATTAAGTAAAATTACCATTAGAAATAAAATACTTTTGTCCAATATTACGTTCGCAAAAATTAAAAACTAAATCCGTACGTGTCATTCTTTACATAAGTAGATTCAGAAAATACATTCAGAATTGTTTCAACGTAATGCATTTTTGCGTAATATTGGTCAAAGTGATATTTAATAACCGCCATTATGAAGAAAATTCATATACATATATAACACCAACAAGCACAAGGATTTTCTAATGGATATATTTCAGTTCGACTTCTCGGCAGAGAGTCCATAAACCCCATAAATCGAACTCGCTGTTCGACCACGAGTTTCGATCCTAGGGATTAACACAGGTAGAGGTATAAGTAAATAGAAAATTAGATAATAAAATCATAACAGGTTGCCATGTTTTTATTCACAATTAGTCAATAATATCAAAAATAATTTAGATATTAATTAGTAGGCAATAGGCAATAGTATCTGGATATTAGTTTCTTATCTTATTCAACTATTTTTTAGTATAAAATTAGTTAAAAATTTTGGACAGTTGATATTTCTAATTTTTAAAATAAATACTTATTTGAAGATTGAGCAGAACATTTGTAACTGTAAATGATCGGGTGGGTCGCGTAAAAGGCCACGTTAAATCGAGCATGGACAGCTTCACACGCATTAGTAGTTCTGTGTGGAAAACGACAACCCCAGACCAACTGCTAGGGAGAAATAAAGCGAAATGCGGTCGCCCCAGTCGGGATTCGGTACCTCGACCGATCGAACCGAATTTCACGTGATCTCGAATGCGTTTCCGCACTACTCCGCCGAGGCCCCTATAACGTAGGGTCTGGCTATGAACTATAGACAAATACCCTTTCTAAAACAAATAAGTTACCTATGTGAAGAAACTATAGAATATTAATTTATAATGAAATCTAATTTATTCAAGATGTTTTTAAAAAGATGGTTCTGTTAGCTATCAAAACAATATATTACTGTTAATATAAGTCATTTGGAATTTACATCACTATTTTTGTTGTTAGAAGTAAATTATCGAAAAATTAGGTTGAGATGTCGTTCATTCGTATACGCAGGTACCATTTAAGACACGACATGACTTGATATTTGCAAAGGTAACCGTTACGACAGTTTTTGACCCATACATAAATTTGTTTCAAAAATTCATAACTTTGGTTAGCTGCCACTAATATATTTTGATCAATGCCATTTCTCAAAAATGTTGAAATATTATAGTTCAAATAAAAATATATTAAGCACAGAAATAATGGTAAATATGAATCATAAAGCCATATATGTTGCAAACTTACTTAGTTGTAAGTTTACTCTCTCGCTGCTGTCATTTTGTACCTAAATTTGAAAGATATCCCTAACTTACAATAGTTATAGCCGGCCTCCATTGAAACGAGTATTATTAATCTACAGTTCAGGACGTATATATGTTACGATTCTAAACTTGACTTTGTAAACGCTCTTTATGTCCAAGATCTCGATATATCCGAGTTTGTGTTAAACAACTTCGTCTATATTTAATTTTATTATTTTTGCGACGTAGATTTAGGAAAAGCAGGTCACATCAGTGCATTACGTATTGCAATACCGAAATATCCTAAGGCACACACACGCACATTGTTAAACAACTACAAGTACATGATTGCAATACTTGGTAAGTGCGTTACGCAGTATTTATAGGCATTTCTCACAGCAAGAACTATCACGCTACTATTATACACTTTTACACTTACTTTGCGTTGTGTGTATGTTTTCAAACATGATACTAAACACATCTGTGATGTAAGTTCTAAAATGTGGCTAAACATCTTGCAGAAATCGGAATGGAAATATGTAGTTTTTTTAATAACCCCTTTGTTTGTAATAGGTACAACTACACACAGGCGGACTTCCCGTTAGGCTGAAACCTGCGGCCACAAATTTTCGGCGAAAAATTTTCAACAGCGAAAAATTTGCCAAGAAGCGACCACGTAATTAAATGTTTTGACCCACTAATTTAACGATTTCTCAGAAATGTTTTCTACTTGTCGAAATACTGTACGTACTCGCCGTCCGCCACGTAGTCTATTTTAATTAAATTGAAAATGCTATATTATAATCTTATTTATTGTTCAGGATTATTATTTTACATTACATTATTTTTTTTTTCTTATTTATCCACATTTTATATCTAATTTTAGATATTATATTCGGAGACATAACTAGGCAGTGGCAAAGGGGAAGTTGCCAAGGACCGCCTTCAACGTTTAAGGTTCAAAATTCGCAAATTCTTGCAAAAAGACGAATTTGAAATTACTCCTAAAGGCGTCAAATTAATAAATTAACAAGGGAGCCAAAACTAGGCGGTAAAATATGTCAGCCAACAGGTGGCAAAATATGTCGGCCAATAGGTGGCTAATTATGTCAGTCTATAAGCGGAAAAATATGTTAGCCATTAGGTGGCAAAATATGTCAAACTATATGCGGAAAAATATGTCAGCCAATAGGTGGCAAATTATGTCAGCCTATATGCGGAAAAATATGTCAGCCAATAGGTGGCTATTTATGTCAGCCTACATGCGGAAAAATATGTCAGCCAATAGGTGGCAAAATATGTCAACCTATATGCGGTAAAATATGTCAGCCAATAGGTGGCCAATTATGTCAGCTTACACGCGGAAAAATATGTCAGCCAATAGGTGGCAAAATATGTCAGCCTACATGCGGAAAAATATGTCAGCCACTAGGTGGCAAATTATGTCAGCCTATATGCGGAAAAATATGTCAGCCAATAGGTGGCAAATTATGTCAGCCTACATGCGGAAAAATATGTCAGCCAATAGGTGGCTAATTATGTCAGCCCATTGTGGGGCAGGGGCCTCCCCCATAAGGGGGGTTGTTGATCTACTCTCCCATAGTGATCAATCCTCGTGGGAGAGAGGCGCCGCGTTAACGCAACCTTCGGGTCACCCATCCAAGTACTGACCGGAGCTAACGCTGCCTTAACTCTCCTGATCGTACGTGAACGGGTGACGAATGTGCGCAATAGAAAAGGAATATCCATTTGTGGGTACCCCTTGAAAGTCGTATAATATCACATTATTTATACAATATTTATTTACTAGTACTAGTTTGGCATCAATATTTTAACGCCTTGTAGATACGATTGATGTTTGACTAAACATAGCGTAATCCAAAATAGATGACGTCATCTCGAATGCAACTTTGGCAGGATTAGATGCATTCAACGATTATTATCTTTATCACCTGTTTCTTTTGTTAGTTGGAACCACAAAAACAATTATCAAAAATACCAGTGGTGGAGGTTGAATTTTGAAGCGCACGGAAGAGAAGAGTATTCAAGGTTTTGCTAGAAAAATACCATGGTATTCGTAACGATTTAAAAACATGTAAATTTCATTTTTGGGTTTCAACAAACCAATTTTTAGCACCCCTGTTCCCCTCGTCAGAGGGTTTTGATTGAACTAATTCATTTAATAAAGATGTCCGCCGATTAATACCCATATATACCTATCTTTATAACGCTTCCCGTTTACTAGATACCTCTAAATATATCGTTCAGAAATGGTCAACATCCTTAAACATTTCTTTTAAACGTATTTTTAAAGTAAAGATCGTATCACATCGATTCGAAGTTTGAAATATACGCTTACATGTTTCCTTTGAGATTTTCTTCGGTGAAAATATATGCAGTATAAAGAAAATACGATAATAAATGCTTTAAAGTACAATAGAATTTTTATTTTTATTTTAATACTGCTTACAGAAAAAGGCAGTAATATTTCACGAAAACTGAAAAAAGTAACAAGTAAAGGATCACAGTATTTGGGTGTCTTTTGATGAAACAACCGAAGCGAACAAAAATGCGTAGCAAAGTTTGTGTTTGGGATATCAGGGGTTAACGAAGAAAAAATAAATCGTATCTGCTAACTTTAAAAGTCTTGGACAAAGTGAATCATTCAATAATTGCTGCTTTTTTCAACGCCTCTCTAAGCTGATTGTGGCCGTCTGGAATTTTATTCGAAAAAGTGTGGGTGGTTTGCAGTGATGCTGCACCATACATGTGCAAATCAATGCGAGGATGACAGATTTTGTATCCAAACATGATACATGTGACCTGTTTAGCACGGGTTTACGCCGAGTAGTTGACGCAATCTTTATTCAAACGTTAATGTGCTGGTATCGATCTGTGAAAAAGATTTTTCGCAAAGCACCGAGTTGTGTGCAGAAGTTGCAGGGGACGTTCCACTTCCGCTCGCGCCAATCATTACAGGATGTGGAACTTGGATCGACGCTGCTGTGTGTTACGCTGAAAATTTAGAAATACTGAAGAAAGTTGTTCATGAACTCGACTCTGACGAAGGGCAGGGTAAGCTGAGAAAAAAAAAGGTTTTCAAGAGGATTTGATTTTTATTCGAGCTAATTTGGCTTGTATTTCAAGTGGAATCTCTAAACTAGAAGCGAAGGGATTATCTTTACAATCCAGCATTGAAATAATAGAAAATATGGTTAAGTGTTTAACTAAACTCAAGAAAAAGGATTTCATTAATAAATTAAACGAAGTGCTGTCAAAAAATACGATCTTTTATTAGTACATACTGTATTTCATTGGTCGTTGAAATATTATATTAACTGAATAAGTCTTTTTAATGCTATTTAACATAAGTATTAGACTCCATAAGTATGGTATCATGGCTATAATAGATTCGTTGTATGGCCTTCGCAAATTTTGTATTCCTAGTTCTTACACTGTCTGTAGCTTTATTTTAAAATGATAAAATTATGACATACACTATATCATAAAGAGGATTTACGAAACCGTCCTTCAAGCGTACAAAAAACTGTGGGTGTTACCAGCATTAATAAAATATGTACATGCTTTCGCTATTTTTAACATTATTCAAAGATAATAAATTTTGACAAATTACTGTAGCTTAGTATAGTGTTTTCTGTCAACAAAGAAAAATTACTTCTGTGTAATTATGACATTTATTTATACTAAAGATTTATTAATTTTCATTTGATTACTATAGAATGTTGTACGCACTTATAACAGTGTTATTTTAAAATGTAGAGGCTGACCGATTATCAAATGAACCTTTTATATTTTAATGTCAATTGCATAATAATAACAATCACTATCACCGGAACTTAGCAACCTTCTAAGGCTGCATTGTGGAGGAAATCAAGTAATCAATTGTCAGTTTGGCATGACTGTACACTTTGTTACTTTTAAAGTTTTTTTAGCCAACAAGGTAAGAAACAAATCCGATAAATTCTACATTTCAGTATCCAATAATGTGTAGAAAAAATAGAGAAAACAGCTTCCTTAAACGTTTCCCACTATTTTCTCGAGTAGGTATATTTTATCACCTGTATAAAATTTATTAATGTTTTATTAAATGTTTTTAGTTAAAAGTGAAAAGCTTTTCTGCTTTTATATCTAAAACTTACTCAAACGTATTAAGAAGGAAAAATGCAAACGGTTAGCATGCTGTGGCTAGTTTTAAGCAGTAAACAGCAAATTAGCACCATAAAAAAATCATCAATTACTTGTGTCGCATGGTGCAATAATGCATTACGACACAAACATGCATTTATAATTCTTAGATTGCTTGTCAAACTAAGAGGTGCATATTTCCGATTGGTGTCATAATATAAATTATATTTATTTAGCGTGACATACTTTACTAGTTTATATTATTTATTACCATTAGTAGCAGCGTTCAATTACAACGTTTCGATAAAAAAATGTTCTGGTTCTACCAGATCCGGTTCGCTAGAAATATTACCAAATAATGGAGTAAATGCAGGCGAAAAGTGGTTCAACCTTCGCAGTTCCGCACTCCAAATTGGTGGTTGCGTCATAAACGTTCCCATAGTGCAAGTGCAGCGAAATGTTCCTAAGCCTTTGTCTCGTACTGAATAATTCGATCTTGGCTTGACATTTCAGTTAATCACGTGAGAGCATGAATACCAAGCAATTTTGAATTGAATAAACTCGAAAAACTCACCAACGAACTAAGATTATGCTGGAGAAAGGCGAAAAAGGTAAAACGCAAAGGTGAATGCAGCTGGGGTTTAAACGAATAGATGTTCAAACAATTTATTTGTATTTCTAACATGGAAAATTTCTCACCGGAAGAATATTTTTTAAATGCCTTCTTAATCACTCCTACTATAAATGCCAATGAATAGAAGTTAGAAAGTCATAGCAAGCGTCATTGTTCTAAAGATGGTTCATATATTAATAAATAATTTGCACGAATTCTAGTTCAGGTTAAATATAAATTTGGTATCCACACTACTATTATTATAAATATTTGAAAAATCGTTAAAGCAGAAGAATGTACCTGAATCACAGCAAGAAATGCTCATAGGTTTGAGAGAAACTTTTATTCCGCTTAATCATTAAATCGTTAACTATGTATGGATTGTGTGCTCATCTAGACTTGTCAATACAAGTAATAAAACAGAAACGAGAGAACCCGTTAACTTTCATCTAAGATAGTTTAAAAATTCTTTTACCATCACATATAGAAATACAAATCTCGGTTAACTCTGCACTTTTTCAAAACAAAAAAATAATAAATAGACTAACTGTCGTGTTTGCAGATGCAAATGTGTAGCAACAATAGTAAAGATCGCCAAGAACCATCGGCGGAAAGCAACTTAATTAATGCTATATTTATGGCCGAGGATTGCATAAGTGAACGTGTTTGAAGAATATGTTTCGTAGCTACTACGTAAACCACATAAACAAACAATTGAGAACGGTTTTCACAGGTTAGTTGCTGCTACAGCTAAGGTCAACTATTGCAACTGTACCATGAATTGAATACCTCCGCACATAATAATGGCGCTCTGTATTTCATCCAAATATCGGTCAAGGTGCAAAAAAGTAAAAACGCTTAATACAATTGAGGTATTATGTGCTAGATGTAAATTTATTCGTGTGGAAACGGCTGTAAAATTTTCACTGGTGCACACTGTGTTGCACAAATATTTCCGAAGGAGAATAAAAACCATAATTCCCACATACACATTAAGAAAATCATGCATCAACAAATTACCATACAGGAGACATATGTAGTTCTGAAAATGTAAAACAGAAAATACTTTGTAGCTAATAACGAGAATTTAGCAATGAAAAAAAGTCCTGCGTAGCTTGATTCGGACAGTTATCAGAATATCACATCTGTTGGTTGTGGGTAAATTAAGTTTCAGTGGTTCGTGCTGTTTGGTATGGTTTATTATATCATACGCAAACTGCAAATTTATTCAGATTGGAGCATTTGGAAAGGACAAAAATTTTCTAAGTGCAAATTAATTGATTATTACATATCCTAGATAAAAGGCCTGTCTAATATGAAATATATTATTGTACTTTATCTGATCCTGGAAAAGTAATACCTTGAACGGTAAGGAACTCAAAAAAATATAAGCAACTGGTATTTATCCATAACTCTCCTTTTTAAAAAAGGCGTTGAAATATTGAAAGCGTATATTGTTTTACTCCATAGTTAGCAATAAACAACTTTTTAAAATATTTGTGTTCAATGGTAAATCGTCACGCATTAACAAGTTTTGCGGTAGTAGGTACGTATTTCTATAATACCATTTACTGATAATTATGAAAGTTTTCCTTACTATCTTAAAAACTGCTTTAATTTATGAAATTTAATTATGACAATTATCAAATTGTTAATTGTTTGTTGCCTTATTTCGTTGAAATTCATACTTATATTTTAATAATAACAATAAAGAATTTCAACAGGTATTTATTTTTATTTTTGCTTTATACGTATTTCGACATGTAAAATGTCATTTTCAAAAGCATTTAATGCAGAAACATTTGTAGCTAGGGTAATTGCACACTGGATGTTGTTTTCGAACTTGGCTCAGGTCTTCTATTCCAAAACTTCCAATAGCGGGGAATTTATGAGCTCAATTTGCTCATTCATTAAAGGTGTGTTTGTTAAAGTGTGTTTGTGAATTTGAAAGGCCTCGAGTATATCCAATTTATGTTTAAATTCACAGAAGTATAAAAATGTTATTATATTATTTCATAAATTGGTTGAAGTCCCAGCAAGTCATAGTGGGGTAGAATGAATAAATATAATAAAAACAATGTCGATTCCCACAATCACAATCACAATCATGGTGATTGTGGGAATCGACATTGTTTTTATTATATTTATTATATTATTTGATGTCAATGCATGATTGGGTTCTAATAAGTGTTTAGCATAGTCAGATTTTTGTGGGTGTCTGTATTTGTATGAGTGTATATGTTCTTTGTATCTGGCACCAAATTTCTAACTGTCTGACCTATGTATACATAATTACAATGTGAACAGTGTAATTTGTAAATACCCGATTTTAACAAATCGTTTGTGCTATCTTTTGCGTTGAATAAGATGTTGAAAGTGTTTTTTGTTGTTTTATAAATTACTTCAAATGTACTTTTTACTTTCCCATACCTTATAGGTATAGGGTAAGTATTGAATTCATGAAAATTTTCGAAATCGAGATTTTAACGGAAATATCCGTTTTGGGTCTCTAGGAACCCAAAAAAGTGGTTTTTAAAAAATGTCTGTCTGTGGGTGGGTATGTACGTATGTACGTACGTATGTACGTACGCATGTGACGCTCCTACAGCCGAAAGTATT
>JABXWE010023206.1:0-10580 GCA_014611495.1 Limonius californicus
ATTTTAAAAATTTTAATTTCGTCTAGCAAATTATAGTAAATCGTTTTTTATTTTTTTTTCTCAAAAACCGTCGCAGGTACGAAAAAACTACAGGAGAACAAAAAGATTCTAAACAACACAAGAAACTGATTTTGTATTTTAGAATTTACCAGCGGTGCACCACAAAAAGTTCAGGGGGAGAAAAGGGGGCATGACCCCTGAAAAAGTATCGCCCTGTAGATTCTCACAACCATTTGGCACGCCCAATGATGTAAGCCCTGCAGCGTAACCTGTATTACAAATTTGAGCTAAATATTTTAAAAACTGCAGGAGCTATAAAGAAAAAACTAAAAAAATCTTGAAATTTCAACACCCCGTAGATCAGTAACGAAGCGTTTGCGGACCTATGTTTATATGAACTTTTAGTTATGAAATAAGCCAAAGAATTACCTCCTTCCGTATGTACATGATATTTAGGAACACCCTGTATATATATACTCTTCATATTTTTTATCACAGGCCCAAATAAATTTAAATCTGACAGTGATAAATTGGAACTGTGTGGAAGATGAAGTATTACTATCCATTTGAATATATGGATTTCAGAAGCTGAACATATTCATTATCTAAAAACTGATGCCTACCATTTTCATAAATAACCCCCAGAACTACTTGAACAGTTGTGCGAATACACTAGCCAACAATGCAATATTAAAATGTAACCACCTTACATTGTTTTCCTTTCAAAGCCACCTACACATTCATTAGAGTACATCATTCGTACCTAAAACTACAATTTCATCTTGATCTTCTTTTTACTTTTATTAGCGTCTACCGTCCATCCTTGTCCATAATCTTCCCATTTCCATCATTCAATATATAATTTATGAATAATTATTAAACTGCAAATGTTTTCTGTTTCAGGGTGCGAAAGTATGGATTCCCCATCCCCAGAAAGTATGGGAAGGCGCGGAATTAATAGAAAACTATTCGCCAAGTAAACCGACATTAGAAGTACAAACTGAAGAAAATCGTGAAGTGAAAACTTTAACCATCAAATCTGAAACTGACCTGCCGCATTTGAGGAATCCTGCTATTCTCATTGGTGAAAATGATCTCACGTCGCTATCCTATTTACACGAACCCGCTGTATTATACAACCTACAAGTTCGATTCTGCCAAAACAAATATATTTATACCTATTGCGGAATTGTGCTTGTCGCTATCAACCCCTATGATGATCTTCCTATATATGGTAAGATGTACCTGATTTTAAGGTGTTACAAACTAGTTTATTCGTACCATCATTATCAAATAAAAGAATAATTTAAATTTTTAATGTATATTTATATTCTTCTTTGACACAATTTTTTAGACAAACTTCTAAGCCTAACAAAGGTAGAAAGGTTCAGTTAAATAAAGCATAAAAATATGAAAGTATTACGTTCACTTAACGTGAGATAGAAGGCATTCACTTTAGCCTTTGACAATGGTGGGAGTTTAGTCAATCTGCTTCAGAAATACACTATAATGTAATTTATTGTTTAAAACGCGGAACAGTCCTATTAGAAATAAAGTGGCGATATGGGTCCAAATACAGCCAAACTATGACACGTTGATCACGATGACTAATAGATACCTGTTATCTTCAAAATATTTCCAAGTTACCGTGTAGCGATATCAACGTTGACTCACTTTATTTCCTCTATAGTTTATTAAGCGATATACCTTCATTTTATGCAGCACCTGCTGAACATACTTTCTCTATCAAACTGCATACATCAGACTTTTAAATTTATAATAGCTAATTTAAAATTATGTAACTACGAATATTTTGCATAATCGTTTCTTGTCGGGTAGATACGAAAATATAATACAGTGCGATCGAAAATAATTGAAGGTTCACCTTTTACTAATTTTTTGCATGTTCGCTTACTACTTATTGTGGCCTTGACTAATTCTAGTAGCATGCTATGATATTTAAAATAGCGGGGGAAATAAAAAAATTAGTAATGTGCATATTAATAAAAATGTTCGTACATTATTTATTTTACGAGAATAATGTGCTGTATTGCCTTTTAAACGCTTTTCTTATTGTAAGTTACGATACATATATTGTGCGTAAAAAACAGTTTAATAAGACAATTTAATTACAGTTTAAATGTATAAACAGAAATCATTTTCTAACATTATTGCTTACAGTAGTAGCTCCAAATGCCCGCCTGAATTGTGTAAACGATTTGCATATACATTATTCTTGAAATGTACAAAAATAAAGTAGTTGAGAGCTGTTAAGTTGGACGATCGCAACGGCAAACGATATCTTCGTACTATTCTGTCAGACCTGTTACCCCATCTTGCTGGAAGAACCCCAGTTGAAGTTCATTTTCATGTAGTCGATCAACAAACGGTCTTAAAAATTATTTTTGGAAGTTGTTGGCATTGATGTTCTCGTTTGAAAATTACCCAATTATTGTACTTCTCGGCAATCGCAATCCTTCAATTTTAAAGAGATCTTATGAAAACTCTATTTATATATATGAGAATTTTCGGTAGACCACATACAATACTTTTGGGAGTTTATGTAGCCACTACGATGGAACCATGCTTCATTGCTGAAAAATGGCACATCTAAATGTTATCATTGTTGAAATTTTTGTTAAACAATGTACAGTATTGTTGATGTTTTCCTAAATCCGCTGCAACAACTCTTGAATACTGACAGTTTGTATGGGTGCACAAGCCTTCTGATAAAAACTTTATGAAAGATCTATAATATAAATGTTCAGTAACCCAGTTACAAAAACAACATTATGTTCATTTCCTGTTTGACAAGACAAACATCTTAATGATTTGTTGAGTATTCCATCCACATCTTCACTGTTCCTCTGTCTCTTTGTGGAATTCGTCGGATGAAAAGGAACATATTGTTGATAATAATGGGATTAAATCGAGGTCACGTGCCTTTCAATCATTTTCGATCGTACTGCATATCAAATTAAGCGGAACCTATGATGAGCTTTGGCTTAGGATGTTATTGCATATTCACTTTATCTAATCGTCTCAACCTTGGGAGTTGCGAAGAGTATAGCAAAGATTTGCTGAAAGTTAAAATATGTTTTGCAATTTTAAACGGATATGGCAATTACTTCACAACATGACAAACTACAAAAAACATATTTCACTTTACCAAAAGTAACCTACTGTACTAAAGTAAAATAGATCGAGGAAATGAGAGACAAAACAATTCTACTTTATTTTTATTAATTTCAACAATACAACAAATGGAATGTTTATTTGACGTAAATTAACACTTGCTAGTTTTAGTGATATTACACATTGCTAAATAGCAAATGCATACTATCTAAAATACATACTAGATAGTCAGAGACGTGAGTCATCTGTAAATATTATTGACGTACAAAATATGTCTCCCGACCTCCTAGACATGATTTAATACATTTAGTAGTACATTAGTAGGAAAAGTGATAGATTTCCGGACGTTGGTGGGCTACCTGTGTCAGGATAGTAAACGTCAGATAATTTTTACTACTTAGTTCAGAAAACAACACATAGAGGGCGTTGTACGGATACCCAGTAAACATATCTAAACTAACCTATAATTACAAATTAAATTATCAACGTGTATTGGGGTTGTTATTAAGCCAATTTAAAAAGCAAGGCGAATAAATATTATAGAAAATTAATATACTTTTATGGAGAAAAAGGAAAATGGGATTTACCGAAAATGGTGCATGTGTTCGCTAACCTCAACGTTGACGGCAGACCAGATGAAAATATTAACTTTCCGGCCTAGGTCATCTTTATGTCCGCTCAATTGTGATTGCCTAGCAACGACTATAACTTGTAGGAATCGTTCCGTTTTAGGAGCGAAGACACGCCGAAACGGAACTATTTTTAGTCAGATCTGAGAAAAAAATTGAACATAACTTCTGTACGTAATTTTAAAGGATAAGAACGAAGTTTTTGTTTTAATATATGTACGTAAGAATGAAAAGTAACATCGAGAACATTAATTACAGCTAGGCGAAAAACGCATCCCTCATACAACAATATATTATGTACGTTTCAAATCTATCAAGGAGGCGTTTTGGTATTCGTCTACAAAGTATCATTAACTCCTCAATAGTTGGATTGTATTCTACTTTCATACGCTAGGTTCCCTCGCTCCTTTCTAGAAAATACCTATGGTTTTAACAAGATGGTGTACCAGTTCACTAAGCATGTATTGTAGTTGGCTACCTAGAAAATTAATTTTCCAATCGATGGATAGGAATTATCGACATAGTAAGATTGGCCAATTTATTCTCCAGATTTGACCTTATTATGGTGCATAAAACCTAGTTATGTAGAAAACTTATTAAAACCATAGATTGTACACAGGAATTGGTAAAAATAATTGTAACCTGTTCATACTTATAGAAATTTGACACGCGTGTATGCTTTGCACATACAAATAATAAAAACGCATGCATTACATGGAATTCTGCTGGGTAGATATTTTTATTTTTTAATTTACGAAAACTCTTGCTTACAATTTACTTTCGGCTTAGACCGCGTCGTCATTTGGGAACTACACCCAGCATTATCAGGTAAGGACCGACCTGTAGCTTGTCTGACTGTACAAGCATTTGCTCTAGAAGTTTGAGCCATATTTGTTCGTAGGCCCTGCCTGCCTAAACAGGGCCGTCTGCTTATATTAATCAAACCTTGGGGCGGACAAGGATTTGATCTTGATGTATTTTGTTTGCCAGGACAATAATACTTAATCGGCTTATGCCTGTTAGCTGTTTGTGAACCCATACACACTAACGTTTCGCAAGACATTGCAGCTTGCATCTTCAGAGTGAAAATAACACTAAACTCAAATCCGGGAAGCGGAGGTATTTAAACCTCTTTGAGCCAGTCGGGCAGAACGACGGAGTTCTGGTTGGCTGTCACCGTTGGGCAAGGACGGATCCGGTGGAGCGTGATCGTGTGATCGATGATGCGTAGGAGTCCTTAGAGGATAAACTACTGGAGTCCAAGCTTTACTGAGTCTAAAACCATCTTCCCTGTTTATGTTGTTAGGTTGTTTTTCAATTTCAATTGCTTCACGTATGATACGAGGGAAGTAATGAGGCACTTTGGCGAGTACCCGAACATTGTCAAAGTCCATCTTATGTCCAGTTAAACCAGTATGTTCAGCCACCGCAGATTTTGTGATGCGTTTATGTTTGCAATCACCTTTGTGCTCTCGCAATCTTAACTCAATGGAACGACCAGTTTGTCCGATATAGTTTGAGCCACAGGAGCAAGGGATATTGTAGATCCCGGCTGATTTTAAATTTGATATATGATCTTTTACGGATCTGAAACCGTTTCCCAAAGTTTCATTAGTCCTAAAGACTGTCTTTATGCTGTACCTTCTAAGAACATGCCCAATCTTATCAGTAGTGCCTTTACTGTAAGGTAGAGCTCAAACTTCTAGAGCAAATGCTTGTACAGTCAGACAAGCTACAGGTCGGTGCTTACCTGATAATGCTGGGTGTAGTTCCCAAATGACGACGCGGTCTAAGCCGAAAGTAAATTGTAATATTGACAGTTCGAGAAACCGCGAAAGCCTCAAAGAATATAACTCTTGCTTAGTCAGTACAGACATTTTATACTTACGTAAATATTATATGAGTTCAACAGAAAACTGAACGCTTGTAAATTTTCTATAAGTAAGACTGTGTTACCAATAAATGTCTCATTAACAAATTTGAAAACGCATTGCTGCAAAAGGGTGGGAGAATAATTTAATATTTGTAATTTTTTTTGTAAATTCTGTGTGATTTTAATATGAATTCTATGTAAGTAAATCTGAATAACGTTTTTCTTACGGTTTAAAATTATTTTCACACGTTGTCTTGTTTTTTATTCTTTTGCATAAATTTGTAATAAAAATGTTAGTTTATTTGCTACGATGGCAATAATAATGAAATACTCTTGGGTCATTACCAGTAAAACTGAAAGTGCTGCTGGAACAGGGCGCGTTGATTCGAGAAACCTCTCAAATTACTTATAATTTTGTCGTCGTGGTGGACTATTATTTACATAATTATACAAATATATTTTATTTTAATTGTCAGGAATAGAGAAATTGGTAAAAATTGTTGAGAACGTAAACGATCGGAGGTACCTAATCTGGTTTTTGCTGAAAACCAAGCAGTCCTGGGTAATTCACACGGGGCTTATCAGTCTTTACCTACAAGGTTCTGGAAGCTTATTTTTTGGGCCTGGAAAGGAAGTCCCGTAATAGTAGGTTTAGTTTAAGGGTTAAATGAGGTGTTGTTGGCGAAGAGTTTCGTTCTCGGGGCTTTCCGAACAAACGGCTACGGACGAGACCAACGCTAGTTCCTTAGCAGATGAGGTGTCCACGATAATAGTGTCCAATGCTGGTAGAAGATTTGCGAGTCACAAAATAAGGTAGTTGGCATACCGGATAGACTGAGCAGTTTCCGGAATAACTTATTCAAGTCCAAGTATTATTGAATGTTACAACGAGGCTTTGTCGGAACACTGAACAACGCGGGCTTAGCTCTGTATACAATTGAGTCGTGAAATTGGACAACTTCGACTTCTTCCATATATGAGTCGGAGATTACTTCTTGTTAGGGCTTCCTTGAATATACCCGGAAGGGCATTCTCAGTATTTTCTTTCCGATCTAGAAATAGAAACCATTTGCGCTGGTAGAACACGATTGGTTTTATATACAGTTGTGGAGTCCATTTACCTAACGACCAGTGAAAATTTAATTTTCTGCCACAAACTAGTTTTTATTTGTTGTCATCGTCGAGTTATTATGGCTTCATTTTTAAATAATTATATAGATATATATTTTTATTTCAAACAAATACGTTTAATTTATTATTTCACGTTTATGATTTATTATAATATGGTTTTAATCATATAGTAATATACATATAAGTAGCAACAAGTGACTCGTTAACGTTCCTGACACTTGCGTGAGATGTATATTTTCGTATTGGCAACGTGAAGGTATAAAGAATCGGGACGTCTTCGGAACGTCGTAACTATTCCCCACTTTAGTACCAGACACATGGCTGCTACATGCTAGCGACATATATCTAACGCTCAGCGCCTCATGTGGTAATATTTTTGTAAACAATTTGAGCAGTAATTCAATTTATGTTTTCTTTTGTAAGTATACAGAATTTAATTACCTGTTTCCCCTTGGGGTTGGTCTTTCGGCCTTCACAGTTGCATAAAAAGTGAAGAGGCGTATCTTCTTCCTTTCTGCAGACTCTACATAGTAGTTGTCCGTCAGCAATCGTATTTTCTTTCGGCCTAGCCTTAGGAACTCATTCTTGGCTTTCTTGGATACACCTTTGATGCGAGTGCCACATACCGTACCATACCATACCATGCATACCATCGTTCTAGTACTGGCGACGGTTCTTTCTTAGATCGTCTCTGGTTTGCTCCCTAACAGTAGCAAATGCTATTCTGTATGTTGATTCTGATTCTAAAGTTTGGTTTTACTTCCAGCTTTCGCTAGTTTGTTTGCCTGTTCATTGCCATATTCTCCTTGGTGGCTTGGTAGCCATACCACATATAACTCACTTTTAAATTAAAGTTTAAAAATAGTTACTTGTTTGTTTTAGATCATAATTAAACTGAGCAGAAATAAATTGATATACGATCATAGGTAGGTTATATTAAACGTCATGACGGCCAGTTTGGTTTCCTTCAAATTATGAGTTAATTTGAAAGTCACAATACAAGTGTTCTGTGTAATATTTGGTTCGCAAGTAAGTGTGTTTATTTGGTACTAGGTAATTAACGTCAATCTGTTCGCCGATAGTACACTGTCCCATTTAGATGAAGTAAAGTATGAAATTCAAACTCATACAAGAGAAACATTACGAACATACGAGACTTAGTAAAGATACAAATAAATCATCAAAATTACCCAATAAAGCTCAGGCGTCTATATTTTCCATATAGTACATAATGGGGGATTTTTTACATTACGTATAATTTTGAGAATTGGTGAAGCTAAATTTATCATGACATAAACTGGATCTGCAAAATGTTGAAACTTCTCTCTATAATACATACAAACAAATATACATTATAGATACTTTTATAAATTAATCTGCAAAATATATCGTGTTGGATTAAAAAAAAGCTTTTTATGATTTACTTTGGAGAAATCTGGTAATAATTATGCTGTACATTAACTGCACGTTAAAAAAATCTAGTCCAGTGTCAGCTTTATTAGTGATACATCATCATCCTCATTATCTTGACATATAATAGAGTCTAATTATATCTATTGAAAATACCTATAATAAAAGCAATAACCCTGTTGAACTTTACAATTGGTTATTTTCGTGAATGAGTCAGAGACACATTTCTAAATATTCAATCAACACTACTAGGACTTTTGTAATCATTACCAAAGTAGCTTATTTTCACCGTGGATCGTAGCTTATCTGCAATGTGTGTACCTCTCCCATAAATTTCCTATATCAGTATGTGTATCAACAAACTGTATATATTAGGTTTTACTTGAATTTTTTAGAATTAGATTTTTATTTTCAATTCTATACATAACAAAACTCATTTACTTTGTCAGAGAAAATTACGCACATACTAAATGTTCTTTTTTATGAACGTTTATAATAAATCATAAACAGTAAGAAATTTTCCTTGAATACGGTATAGGTAAATTAACTGATGATATAATTACTAAAAATCTTGATCATTATTAATAACGACAGCAACAAATACACCAATCTCTCTGTTTCCCTTCATGTCTCCCCCTCTCTCCTCCTGCCTCTCTCCCCCGCCCTCTGTCTCTCTTTTTCTCCCCATTCCTATCTTTCCCTTAATGTTTCTCTCCCTCCCTCTCATCCTCCTTCCTCTCCCTCTATACTTAAATATTACTGACAGTTACGACAGGAAACGTTTTCATAATATTTTAATATATAGGTTGTTAATGAATAACTATCACAAACTTTAGAAAGTCCATATGTACAGGCTTATCGCAATAAAAGCGTTCATTAACGGGCATTTGTAAATTCTTTGTTAATGAAATTATGTGTTTCAATAAACCATTAACTATTTCTATTTGCATTCCACATAGTACAATACAGTCAATCTTTCATGGCAATATATTCATTTATTTAGGTTTTTTTTTTACTAAAATTGATGTTTGTCCAGAGCTATGGATATTTATTATTTATCCCGAACTTTTTATTTTTGTTTATTGTTATTATTTTTGTAATTTGCTCTTTGTGAAATCTTCGAATTAGCCAGAAAATTTAAACCTCGGTAATTTGACCTTCAAGAAAATCTATGGATTTCACTAATTTTGGAAGAGCAAACATCATTAACCTACACATTTTTTCTTTATAATACTTATTTTGTGATACTTTGTTAAATGATATCTGTGATGTAATGAAATATACCCAAGATTACAATATACGTATAATATATTGTACAACTTTTAATCATTACCAAATCAAATTTAAACAATTATTTTTTTTGCTAGACGTCGACACGATTCAAGCTTATAGAGGCCAAGGGATGGGAGATCTTGATCCACACATTTTTGCAGTATCAGAAGAAGCGTATACGAAGTTAGAACGGGAACAAAGAGACCAAAGTATTATTGTTTCGGGGGAAAGTGGTGCAGGTAAAACAGTATCAGCCAAGTACGCCATGAGATACTTTGCTACTGTTGGGGGATCTTCGACTGAAACGCAAGTTGAGAAGAAAGTACTAGCTAGCAGTCCTATAATGGAGGTAAGAATATGCTCTCAAATGGTACTTCTAGTTCTTAAAGCTGCTGCTCTAAAAACTGTCTTGGTTCCATACCATTCTCTTAAGTTCTTCAACCATGAGGTCTTCCTCCTTCCTTTGTGTTCTTCTAACTTTTCTAATTTCTGAATTTCCTTCTTTCTCTTCATGTTCTGCTTTTACCTGCATTGATTCCTCTTCTAGCAACTTCAATCTTGTCAGTTTTTCATTTCTACTGCATTTCATTGTCAAACCAGCTTGCTATTCCCTTTGTTTCGTTTTCTCCGAATATTTTTATTATCGACTGCTTCCCTATGATTTAATTCGCATCCATCTTTCAGATACATCTCTGTCGTGAAATTTTCGGTGTTTCCTCCACCTCTTTTAATTAGTTCTTAAATTTTCATTGACAGCGTTATTTATATTATCTTGTCTCTACATACTTTGATCATAATGTTCTGATTAAGGATATGTTCCTTTTTTAACTTCTTGTGGTTTTGATTCATGTAGCATGGCTTTCATCTGCCAACACGTGGTTAATTTAATTTACATTCTTCTGTGTGATGCTATCCATGTCCTTTATGTATTTTCTTATAATTCAAGTTTATATTTTTTTACTTGCATTTTTTACCTGAAGTATACACTATTCACGATTGATTTGCCATCCAGCAGGCTGTGTTTTTTTTTCTTAAGTTGCATTTCCGAAATATTATTTGATTGATTTATAGCAATGTCAAAATGAAATTGCCCAGTTGCCAGCTCTAGAGTCCCCTACTTTTCTAAAATA
>JABXWE010023207.1:0-18944 GCA_014611495.1 Limonius californicus
CTATTACTAATTGCAATATACTTCTTAAATAAATTGGTATAATTTTTGAAAGTGAATATATTTTTTGAAAACGGCTGGTCAGATTTTGATGAAATTTTAAATTACAATTTTGAAACCGGGATGTTATAGAAGGCCCTAATAAAAACTGAATGATTTTTTGCCGAACTTTCTAGCTTCAAAATTAAGGCCGCTACGATTTTTTGATGATTGCGACTTTAACGCCCAAATACTCACAAACCGTTAATCCGATTGACTACAAAATTGTTTTTTACTTTTTAAAGTAGGTTGCCTGCGGGGCCTTATAAGAATGTTTATAAATTTTGAGTTTAGTGCCCCGTTATTCAAAAACGGGGTATCAGATTTTTATGAAAATTCATATGTAAGGCCGTATGTAGAGTCTAACACAACGGTAACTTTTGAAAAAAATCCGAATAGGGAAAAAAAATTGGACATGATTTGTGGGACAGTTTAAAGTATGGGAAAGTCCAGGCGAAGTGTTTTGCTAATTTTGATTTAATGACGTTTTATAAAGATGTTCAGATTCACGTATTCTAAAAGACGACATGATGCAGGTACCTATATTGGAAAACGTGCGTGTGATAATTGTTATAAATAAAATCACTTTCATCTTCTTCGCAATTAGAACTTAACACGAATGTTTTTAATTTGGGCAAAACAAGTGTCTAAATCTCATGGATTTGGAAGTAGAGTTATGATTAAAACCCCCCTTATTCCGTATTACTAATAAAAAAATTTCTAAGGCGTCCCGATTTAAATAATTTTTAAATTATTATAAAGTAAATTAAAAGTTGACCTTGCCGACTGCATTAATCCAAGAAAACATGGAGGTACTTCATACCTACCAACACTTTAGCATCATTTACAATGTGTAATATCATGTCTGATGTAAGCAAAACCTTTTTACCTGAAATGGAATGCTTTGGGGAATTTGAAATCTTTATCTACGTGCCTTATCTATAAGCTTTAATTTTGCAGTGAGAAAAGACGTGCCTAGGTACCTGAGTTCTCACTCAGTTCATAATGTTGACAGGACGTAGCGCGCTGATTGTTACGACATTGTGACCGACGGTGGCGCCGTTGTTAGAACAGGTCCCACACTAACCCATAAAATGAATACATTGGCCAGACGTCTAGGTATTTATTAGCCTATGGTTATATTAAAGCCTACGCCCTTTAATTTATTTCCCGTTCCGATGATTTCGTTAACGTATCCTGACATGGATTCATAATTGTCTAATTTAGTAGTGATTAGCCTCCTTAGCAAAGCAATTTGTCGTGTTAAACCCGTATTATCGAACAAATTTTTTAATGCTTCCCATATTTCTGACGCTGTATTCAACGTTTGAATATGTACATATAGTGATTCATGCACTGATAATACTATACGCGCCTTTGCCTTTTTGACTTTTCCTTCGTCTTTTTCATCGCATGGCGATTTGATACATTTTTCCAATCCATGAAACTCGAGCAAATTTTCAATGGCAAATTTCCACGTGAAATAATTCTCACTTCCCTTTAGTTTCTCGATCGTTGTTCCTTCGTTTCCTGACATGTTGAAATTTTTCTTTTCTTCGCAACTGATGCAATTTTCAACTGTCAAAAGCTTCCCGTTTTTACAACAACACTACCACAGTTAATTTTCGTGCCCCTGGGCCCATAACCTGTAGAAGAATAGTGGATCGTGGTGTGTAACACTTTAATCTTTAAATAATAATGTACTTTTGATAGATTAATATTTAAAGGTATATTTGTAAAAAACGTTTGAAAGAACATTAAAAGTTACAATTCACTTGTTAATGAATTAATTTGCAAAACCACAGCAACTAGATGGATAAGTATTTCTAACAAAGATCAGGAGGTTTGGTACCAGCACGACGGCTGTCCTGCGCATTTTGGTGTAAATGTGAGAGCCCACTTAAACGAAACCTTTCCAAATCGCTGGATTGGTCGTGGTGGTACAATAAATTGGGCAGCCACATCTCCTGATCTTGCTTTATGTGACTTCTTTTTGTGGCCCTATCTTAAAAACAAAATTTATAGACAACGACACCCAAATATTGATTCTCTGAAGGAGGCCATCATTGCGGAATGCATAAATATAACGCAAAGGCCACTCGCGAATGTGACAACTGCTTTTTATCATCGGTTGGGATATTGCTTAAACCAGAATGGAGGATTATTCGAACATTTATTGTAAATACCTAACTAGTATTGTGTTTATTTTTGATGTAGTTTGTTTTCGTTTATTTTGTTAATAAAAATGTTTATAATAACTTGACCATTTTACTAATGATAATTAAATTTATGTGCTGTTTAGTAGGAATTAATGAAGTAGGGACATAAATTTTGCAAAAACTATGGCCAGGTTTGGTAGTTATCACTCGGTATATTGGTGCTGCTTTGTAAGTGTTGTTTTATAATTATTGCTACGCCACCCCAAGCTGCGCCTGTTGTTCTATCTTTGCGAAATGTGCGATAGCTTCTGATTTTAAATATTTCCTCTTCTGACAAGTGAGTTTCAGTAATACAATCTATATCGATATTGTATCTTGCCAGGAATGAAATAAAAATTGGTCTTTGCGGTTTTATGCCGTTGGCGTTCCAATTAAGGATTGTTAGCTTATTCATTGGTTGTCGTGAATTACCCATTGAGAATATTTGGAAGAATCAGCGTTAATATAAATGATTTGATGTGGGGAATGAGGGAGGTAATTAATTCTTTAATAAATTGTAGAATTCCATCTAGGTTTTTAGCATTTGGTTGTACGGCGGGTTCGTTTGTTTCTTTCACTATTTTGATTAGCGTTACGTTGGGTGGTGCGGCTGTATAATTGACCTGTTATACGTTGGGACTTGTGGCGTAGGAAACTTGTTGCTGATCGTTGTTTTTGGAGTTCAAGGTGATAAGGACATCCTCTCTAGCTGGCAGGGTGATTGCCGCCACAGTTAACACATTTTGGAGCTTCTTCTGGTTTTTTGGCGCATTGATTTGATATGTGATCTTACACACCGCGGTTTGACTGCGCAGTAGTTCTTGGTGTGCCCAAACTTTTGACATTTGTAGCACTGTGGAATGCTTGTTGATGTTTTTCTTATCTCAGCTGTAACAATTGAGTGAAAGATTGTTTTTAAGTCAAAGATATTCTTGGCTGTATCTGTTGCTGTTAACAGTACTGCGCAGATTGGTATCGGGTGCTTATCTTTGTTAATTAGCCGTTTGACGCTTGTTATCGGTAGATTTTTGGCTAACAGTTGTTCTTTAACTTCACTGTCCATTAGTAAGATTTCTACGTGTTTGATAGCTACCGACAATGGTTTTGAATTCGGATCTTGGAACGTGTGATATTCGATTGAGTTGCTCATGTAGTATTTGGTTAGTTTTCGGTAATCGTCTTGTGATGTTAGGTTTAGTTCGAGATATTTGCTACTGTAAGATGTTGAAAATTCTCTGTCTTCTGGTATTTGCTTTGTCAGCTATTATCGCTTTGTGGTTATTTACATTGTGTAGGAATATTGGTGGTATTTTGGGGTGAGTTGTTTTGTTGTCTTGTTTCTGGCTTGTAGTTGGGATATCAATGTCAGTTTGGTTTTGTGTGGATAGAGGATAATATTTATTCTTTTTGATAAGATCTTCGTGATTCCATGAGTAGCGTTTAAGAACCTCGCTTGGTGTTGGCGTTAGCTGGTCAATTTTACGCTTTAGATTTTCATCGTCCATTTTTGTACACCCAGCCCCTTTGGGGTAGGCGTTTTGAGATTTGTTTTACAGTTTTTAGATATATTTAATATCTGCAGAAACACTTTGATTATGCTGTATCGTTCGCGATACTACGCGGCAAGTTGAGTGTTCACTGTGATAACGCGACCTCACTGTTTGACCGTAAAAACCAGGATATGGTTGGAAAAACAATTTAACGCTGAATTGAAAAATATAAACATATACATGGTGGTCTGTTTAAAAAATAATACCTTGAAGGTGCTCCGCTGTAGCAAATCACCCTGTATGTTAAAAATATTTTATTAATATGCGCATTTTGTAGTACATCACTTAAAGAAAAAGAAAAACTTCCAAATCATTTTAATAATGCCCATATTGGACTTTGTCGCACTAATGATGAGCATCCCTCTATATCCAGAATCCTAAGCCTCCTCTGCCTTCCTTGTTACCTTTAAAATATTGTGTGTCCCGTTTTTCTTTATAATATTGTATCACCTTCTCTTCCTACCTCTGCCATTCCTATACTGTCTCATACAATTTTTCCATAGGTTATTCCATTTCTATCATTCTTTCTTTTGATTTTAAAGTTCTCTTTGTACTTACTTTCAAGTTAAGTGTATTATATATTTTCTTCGAGTGTGCAATTTTGAGCTTGTGTGTTGGGAGGAGTGGGGGTCTCTTACTCCCCTAATGACTAACTTTCTGAAGAGTGTTGTTTCTTTTGTTATTTCTGAATTTTTTTCCCGTGGCAGTAGCTTCTGTCGTTCTTTGGGGTGTCTTCTGTTGGTTTTAATTGCTACATGATTGGTCTTTCTTGCCGGCATTAGAAAGAGTTTGCGCCTAAGATTCCTGTTCTGTTCCTCATGTAACTTTCTTTGTTCTTTACCGCTTGTTACGTTGATATTTTTGTAGGATAAGGACCCAAAAGGGTTTGCACCATTCCTGGTTTGTTTTTGTTTTCGTTTTTGTTAATCTCTTGTGCGGTTGGTTTTCTTCTTCGGATCTGTGGCTCTTTTTCGCTTTCTTCTTTTCTTTAGTTTGTTCTAGTATTTCTTTTGCTTGTTGTATATTATTTCCTTCCATTTTTTTGCTTTCAACGATCAGTGAGCTGTATTTCATTATTGCGTGCTTTTTTGGTTCTCTGAGTTAGTACATTAATGGAGGTAAGTATTTTCTCACATGTAAAATATTCTTCAGGTAGTCATCTATTATTATTTTGGATCCCTTGGATAGCTTTTTGATTCCAAACATTTGATATTTAAGTCTCATATTTATCGTGCTTACTATTAGTAGGCGGATCGCTTCCAGGTCCCGTACTTCATATTTTACTTTCAATTTTTCGTTTACTGGCTTTATGACCAGTTTTTCCAATTCAAAGAGTTTGCTGTTTCCATTTCAAGACCGTACAGTCCTCTGTTTCTTTTCTGTTGTTCTCTTTCGAAATTATTCAATCTTACATCCTGTTCGGTTAATTTTTTGTTTATTCTTGTTTGATTTGGTTGAACATTTTCTATTAATTTTACTATACCGCTGTTGTTTGTGTTTAGTTCACCTTTTAGTTTGTTTTTGCTTTACTCGTATATCTTCTCTAAATTGATCTTTTGAGTCTTCACGTCCATATCGTTATAAAATTGATTAAATCTTGGTACAACATGATTGTTTGCTTCGTCAGTCAGTACAACAAATTTGCATTACACACCTAAAATCAGTTCTAAGTGAAATAGCACAAGCAAGTAAGAGTAAATACTAATAAAAGATGATTTTCCTTCAAAAAACAATTATATGAAAGTTTTGGTATTTTTACAATGCTTGCCCATGTAATTTGTAGCAACTGTAATAATGTGATAACTTCCATTAAAATTGACCAAATATTAGTAATTTAATGATGTGTGGTAAATGTTAATAATTTCATAATTGTTATTTAAAATTGGGATAATTTGGTCATCTTTTTAAAATGATTTTGTACTAGTTTAAATACTTATGGTATATTTAGTAACCCACATATAAACATGCACATATGTTACAGTAAAACCAGAAG
Source organism: Limonius californicus (assembly GCA_014611495.1). Classification (NCBI taxonomy): domain Eukaryota; kingdom Metazoa; phylum Arthropoda; class Insecta; order Coleoptera; family Elateridae; genus Limonius; species Limonius californicus. The sequence goes on from JABXWE010023207.1 coordinate 5,778, forward strand.
AGATCCAAACATCGGAATTGCCTTCAGAAGCTTCCGAGTTAAAACGTGATGTTAAATATAATAAGGATTGGTCGATTAAACTGGAATCATTACATGAAGAATTAGATATAAAAACTGAAATCCCTAGTAACAATGATCATGTAATAATGGAATCTCCATTTAAGTACATCATGGATCAAAGTTTTAAAACTCATACTGGGGGAAAGTTGTATAAATGCAATGTATGTGACTATGGAAGTGCACATAAGAGTAGTTTGCGAAGTCATATGAACACTCATACAGGAGAGAAACCATTCAAATGTAGTGTGTGTGACTTTAAAAGTGCACACAGGAAGAGTTTGCAAATGCATATGAGAACTCATACAGGAGAAAAACCATTCAAATGTAATATATGTGATTATGAAAGTGCGCACAAGAGTAGTTTGCCAAGTCATATGAGTACTCATACAGGGGAGAAACCATACAAATGCAATATATGTGACTTTGAAAGTGCACACAAGAGTAGTTTGCCAAGTCATATGACTACTCATACAGGGGAGAAACCATACAAATGCAATATATGTGACTTTGAAAGTACGCACAAGAACTCTTTGAAAAGACATGTGAGCACTCATACAGGAGAAAAGCCATTCAAGTGCAATATTTGTAACTATGAAAGTATACAGAAGAATCAAATGCGAAGGCATATGAGCACTCATACAGGAGAAAAACCCTTCAAGTGCAATATATGTGACTATGAAAGTGCGCACAAGAGCACTTTGAAAAGTCATATGAGTACTCATACAGGAGAAAAACCATTCAAATGCAATATATGTGACTTTGAAAGTGCGCACAAGAGCACTTTGAAAAGTCATATGAGTACTCATACAGGAGAAAAACCATTCAAATGTAGTGTGTGTGACTTTGAAAGTGCGCACAAGAGCACTTTGAAAAGTCATATGAGTACTCATACAGGAGAAAAACCCTTCAAGTGCAATATATGTAACTATGAAAGTGTACAGAACAATCACTTGCGAAGACATATGAGCACTCATACAGGAGAAAAACCATTCAAATGTAATATATGTGATTATGAAACTGCGCACAAGAGCACTTTGAAAAGTCATATGAGTACTCATACAGGAGAAAAACCATTCAAATGCAATATATGTGACTTTGAAAGTGCGCACAAGCACTCTTTGAACAGACATGTGAGAACTCATACAGGAGAAAAACCCTTCAAGTGCAATATATGTAACTATGAAAGTATACAGAAGAATCAAATGCGAAGGCATATGAGCACTCATACAGGAGAAAAACCCTTCAAGTGCAATATATGTGACTTTGAAAGTGCGCACAAGAGCACTTTGAAAAGTCATATGAGTACTCATACAGGCAAAAAACCCTTCAAGTTGTAACGTTCCATCCTCCTGAGGAAAGGTGCCGAGTTTACCTCACAACCAGAAGTTCGCAATAACTTGCGGCGAGACTGTAATAGTTATATCAGGTTTTATTATATTTAAATGTTACAATAAATTAAAATTATTTGATTTTGTAATGTGATAAATAAAAGTAATAATATTCGCACAAGGTAATAGCACCTGCCAAATCCTGGTAGGTACGTCTCTGGTACTGGATCGTCTTGATGGCACTGCACCGGTGTTCTCAGGAGACTGCCTGCGGCGAGCGGCGATTATACCCTGTAGATTTAAATAAACAAACAAAATTGTTGCCACCTGGGTCTTGGCAGTTAATTTTAAATGCGGTAAACAAAATATACCCACGTAACCACTAATCGGAGTCGTGTTCAGTGTTCACACAAGTTATAAGGTTAAATTGTCAACTGTTACTTGTACGGGTTAGTTTAATTCGCCTGTGAAGTTGTTTAGGGTTTCCTTACCTTCATAGGTTCAGTGAGTGAAACCAGGTTATCAGCGGTTCGCTGCGGCTCGGAATCCCGGCTTCGCTTCGTAATCTCTACGATAAATGAAAGTGTTTCGTAAGATATTTTAAATGAAATATTACCGTACGGTGAATACTTGGAATTATATTAACGCCTAGTTTTGAAAATACAATCTGGTCTGACCGAATAAAACGTATTTTCAAATTAGTTCTGGAACCCTAATTACGAATAACATATGAAAATCAAAGGTTCAATTAACCTGACCTGACCAGCTTATAAAACCTTCAATCTTTTATTTCGGCGGCTTAACTTCGGCTTACTTTCTTTTCTAGTGGACTGTTTCTTCAAGTTTCGCCCTCAGTTCCTCGCTGAGTCTCGGAGTTAATGCATTTGTGCTGGGATTTATACCGAGCTCCCTTTCTCTAAGCAGCTATTCCAGAGTGTGATTGGACGCGACGATGAGTGCGTGGTGAAAAACAATTTAGAACTCCACTTGCACTGCTGCAGACGTCTCTTTCAGGAACTAAAGCGACCTAACATTTAATTACTAAATGCTGAAACGGTTGGTCCCCGGAAACTTCGTTTCAAAGTGCATATGTGACTATGAAAGTGCACAGAGGAACCGCATGCGATGCCATATGACCATATGAGTACTCGTACCGGAGAGAAATAATTCAAATGCAATGTGTGTGACTATGAAAGTTAAAAAATTAAAATATCCATTGCTTACGAGGAAGGACCCTGTCCAACAAACTCAGCGCATAACCAACCTCTATCCCCAATCGTTTCAACTAAGTTTGTTTTCTCTCGGATGGCAAAACAAAATACTCAATTTGAGCAACCCAATATGCAAACTCGACAGCATTTCTCAGCCGCACCACAGACGAACAAAATAGAAATCAACATGGTAAAACTAATGGAGAGAAAGGATACAATTCTTGACCTTCTAACTGCTATGATATCACAAATGTTATAATGGATCGGTTCCTTCATTCATACAGTAGTCAAGAATGCTAACGGCCTGACGAAACATACCCAGGAACTTAAAACTTTTTTAATTAATCGAAGCTTTGATATGTTAATCTCAGAGACCCACCTTACCAGTAAGAGTTATATTCTATAACTACAGAAGTACTCTAGACATATACAATACAGGGTGGGCAAATTTCGATGTTTGTATAGGGTAACTCGGTAATTATAGGAGATACAAAAAAATGGAAGGCACGTTCTCGATCTCTTTTTTTGAGACAAATTCACTGGTGGGAACAAAAATTTGCTATCGTCTTTTGTTTTCGAGTTACAAACAAAAGTTCGATTTTTCGACTTTTAGACACATGTGAATATCGTGGTTGTTTGTAAAGTTAGGCGAAAATAACTTTTACATTCTCAAGGTACTTTTTTCTGTATAATCCAGTGGCGTCGAGAAAATTTGAAAAAAAAAGGTTTAATGTCGAGTTATGGCCTAAAGTTGTATTTTTTCAAATGGGAATCATAGTTGGCTATGGTTTAGTTAAATCGGATTTGTTTTTCTCTTTCTAACTATGTATCATATGTCGGGTAACTTTTGATGTGTAAGTCTTTAATAGCGAATATAATATTTTACTAGATTACTTTCTGCGTTTTTTTTATATTTTACCAAGTAGGCGGGTGTCATCTATGATGGTAAACGGAAAAAATCCAGGAAAAAAATCCATGAAAAAAAACCAAAGGAAAAAAAATCCAAAGGAAAAAAAATCCAAGGAAATAAAATCCAAACTATAATATTATAGTAATTTTTCACATGGTTTGTAACATTACGGCCGGTTGCACAAACGCTTTATGAAGTTTGCTTTATAGTTACCTACCTTAAAAATAAAATTTTGGGGCAAAAATATTTTGTTACTTAGGTAGATCTGTATTTGGTTATAATGCCCTTGGATGTAAATTTTGACAATTTAACAATTTATTAAAACTAAAACATCTTCACTTTTACGATTAAATGAGTTAATTGTAATTATGACGGAAACAAAATCGTTAATATGCAATTTACTTGCAAACGAATAAACACTGTCATAGATGGATTGTAGAAAAAAAACCAAGGAAAAAAATCCACAGAAAAAAAATCCAGGAAAAAAATCCAAGGAAAAAAAATCCGTAGGAAAAAATCCAGGAAAAAAAATCCGAACTATAAAATGAAGTGATTATAATTTTGAACAGCCAAACCTTTTTTTTTTCTCACTCATTCATACTATTGTCCTTCCCCCCGGAACCGCTTTCGCATTACTTCAGGGGGTTGTGGGCGTCCCTTACACACTAAACCTTCACGCAACATGCACCTTAAACTTAACTAAGCGAAATGCGGTAGCTCCAGTCGGGATTCGGTCGCCCCAACGGAACAACCGCATTTTGCTGTGACCTCGAGTGGTCAATGCGTTCTCGCACTAGACCGGTCCCTGAACAGCCAAATCTAACCTAACCTAACCTAACCTAACCTAACCTGCAACTTTTTTATCTTTCAGTATTGTTTTCTACTTTTCTTTTTTCTATTTAAATAATTTTTTTGCTAATAATGTGATTTGTTTGCCAGTTTTCTTAACCAATACACATATATCTATTTTATTACTGTGCTGCGTGAACGCTCTGTCAATTTTAACAAGGGATTTTTTAAATTAAAAGTTTTATTATTAATAAATAGTTAAATTGTAAAAATTTACAGCCAAGGGCATTATAACCAAAATACAGATCTCCTAAGTAACAAAATATTTTTGCCCCAAATTTTATTTTTAAGGTAGGTGACTATAAGGCAAACTTCATAAAGCGTTTGTGCAACCGGCCGTAATGTTACAAACCATGTGAAAAATTACTATAATTATAGTTTGGATTTTATTTCCTTGGATTTTTTTTCCTTTGGATTTTTTTCCTTTGGATTTTTTTTTATGGATTTTTTTCCTGGATTTTTTCCGTTTACCATCATAGATGACACCCGCCTACTTGGTAAAATATAAAAAAAACGCATAAAGTAATCTAGTAAAATATTATGTCCGCTATTAAAGACTTACACATCAAAAGTTACCCGACATATGATACATAGTTAGAAAGAGAAAAAAACATCCGTTTTAACTAAACCATAGCCAACTATGATTCCCATTTGAAAAAATACAACTTTAGGCCATAACTCGACATTAAACCTTTTTTTTTCAAATTTTCTCGACGCCACTGGATTATACAGAAAAAAGTGCCTTGAGAATGTAAAAGTTATTTTCGCCTAACTTTACAAACAACCACGATATTCACATGTGTCTAAAAGTCGAAAAATCGAACTTTTGTTTGTAACTCGAAAACAAAAGACGATAGCAAATTTTTGTTCCCACCAGTGAATTTGTCTCAAAAAAAGAGATCGAGAACGTGCCTTCCATTTTTTTGTATCTCCTATAATTACCGAGTTACCCTATACAAACATCGAAATTTGCCCACCCTGTACACAACACCCTGAAGGCAGGGCACGTGATGGCTTTGCAGTTATTATCAAACATTCTTTTAAACACTTAGTAAGAACTTGGTAAGAATTTTCAAAATAACTTCCAGCAACCAGTATAGCAGTTGAAGACTGGAATGGAACTCTTACCATCTCTGCAGTAAATTGTCTGCCAACAAACACTACAAAAACTAGATTTCGAAAGATTCTGTAAGACACTTGGACATCGCTTTACAGCCAGAGGGGATTTCAACGCAAATCATCCCTCTTGGGGATCAAGACTAAAATCTCAAGGGGACGCCAACTTCACTTCGCAATGCAAACTGAGCATCTTCAATATTTGTTCTCCGGGGGACCCACATATTGGTCTTCGGATACAACGAAAACTAGACGTTCTGGACTTCTGTATAACAAAGGGAATTTTCCTAAACTATCTCACAGTAAAATCTTGTCTGGAACATTCCTCTAATCACTCGCCAATAATAGTTAACTGGGACACTCGTCTAAAAAACAGAACAAAATCACTTGCACTGTATAACAACAAAACTAATTGGGATTCAGAGAGTTAATCAAAGAAAAGCTACAAACTCACATTCCTTTGACGAATGAGGAAGATAAGACTTCGCTACAGCTGTCCTAGCTTAAGCGATATCAGAATCGGCCTGGGAAAACCCCACTGGCAGAAGATAAAAGCGAAAGAAACGCCTGTCCAATGTTCATCAAAGAAAAAATTGATGTAAAACGCAAACAATGGCAGACAACTCACAATACCAGCGATAAGACCAATTACAACAGGGCTGTCGGAAGACTCACAAAACTTCTAGATGAACACAGAAACCATGGAGTACAGGAATACCCGGATAGTCTTACAGCCACTGAAGCTACAGATTACTCATTGTGGAAGGCTACAAGAAAACTAAAAGGACCACCAATCTACGTCTCGCCTATAAAAATAACATCAGGATAGTGGGCGAGAGATGATAGCGAGAAGGCAAACACATTTGCAGAACACTTTGCAAAGGTCTGCTCGCCATACACAAGAGAATGTCTGCTAGAATGGGAAGAAGAAATTCTCAAACCTCTTGATGTGTCGCATCAGACGGACTTGCCAATTAAAAGGATAAGAAAAAAAGACAGACAGACCTCAATAAAAATAAGGTTCCTGGATGTCAAAGAGCTGCGTAGTTCCGCTATCAAAATGATCACTATGCTCTTTAATTATATCCTGCGACTGGGTTATGTACCACTGAAGTGGAAAATTCCTCAAATAATCGTAATCTGAAAATTAAACGAGGACGAGACACTACCCACATCATATTGCCCCATTAGTCTGCTGCCCATACTGTCGAAAATCTTCGAAAAAGTCTTCCTAATAAAAGAAGTCACGCCATCGCTCACAAATCTAATACCTAAACATCAGTTCGGCTTTAGGCAACAACACTCGATTGTCGAGCAGGTCCATCGAGTGGCTACGAAGATCAGAAACGACCAAGAAATAAATAGATACTGTTCAGCTGCATTCTGCGATGCCTTGGCAACCGCAAGGAATACGGTAATGGCTACATTCGCCGATGATACTGCGATCATGGCTTCAAACCGAAAAGCAGACATAGCTTCAAGGAGCCTTCAATTTCACCTAAATTATAAATAAAATACAATTAGTTAATGTTGTGTAAAGTACAAGACACACTACGAAGTTGGTACGACGGCTGGTAGGGCGAGGTCACTGATAAACGATGTACAACAACAACTCGGTATAATATTATTTATGACTCGGTAACGATACCTGATGGCAGCGGTAAAGTCTCTGATTAATGGGAAAGAAGACGAGGTACGTTTTAATTGGATTAGAAAACTGGTCGTCTAAATTCCAAAGCAAGGAGTGACGTCATCAGAGGCAGCCATGTCGGCGTCAGTTGTAGCTGTGCCCGGAAAATTTGATTTTGAAAATAGATTTATTAATATAATTATATTATAATGGGCAAGGAATCAGAGGAATTTTCGGCGAAGCCAGAGAAATACAAGTACATGTTGAAGTCTAATGAAGATTATATGATCCCGCGTAAAAGCGTTATTTTTGAAAGGTTCAAATTTAATTCCAGAGTCCAACAACAAAATGTTTACACTATGGGAAAAAAGGCCAGTGGAAGAGGATGTGTTGGTTAAATCAGCAACGATTTGACAGAAAGAAAAGATTTAACGTGCTCAAAGAGAAGGAGGTCTTTGGCGAAGAACAAGCTTTGCAGTAGGGGAAGGTGGGGCAAAATGGACATGTTAACGTTTATATCTTCATAGACCTCACAAAAAGTATTAGAACTCTCTTTTTCATGATGGACGCTTACCTTCAGACTTTCCAACGTCGCAAGGAAAATTAAGGAAGTAATTAAAAGAGTCGTTTCTGAGTTAACTACTTTTTTTTTCGTCGGGTGAAATAAGTTTCACTTTGCCCTACTGGTGGGGCAAACTCGGATGAAGTAGGAGGAGTAATGCTTAAAAGGTTTAAAATATAAAATAAGCATTAAAAAAAGAATTATTGTCTTACTGTATGAAAATACAAACAGAAATTTATTTCTCGTGAGTAAATGTACCTAGAATCTCGTGATGATACACGGAATAATATCAGAAACATCAGGAAATACAAAAATGTCTCGTCACATGTAAAGTGTCCCGCACGCCGAGTTCGTTTGCAGCAGTTATTCTAAGGTAGAAAATGCTATAACTTAATGCAAACTATAGCATAAAATACATTTTATTGCAATAATTCCCAATAGTAAATAAATGCACAAATAGTAAGATTTCAATATATTAAAACTGCTCCGAACGCGGAGTTCGCTTCCAATTGTTATTCTGACGTCAAAATTGCTTTTTCTACAAACGTCGGTAAAAGTTTAATTTTTAACGCATGCTGTCAGTGTCTAAAATGAGATTTTATCGCACTAGTAAGCTAAAAGTAAATGACGTGATTTCCTATTAACACTGGTGTGATATAAAAAAATTAAGAAATTTTAAATCAAAGGAATATTTATTTACTTAACCGTACCTAGAGTTAGAGAAACTGCAGTTAGAATAAGTAATGTGAAGTGGATAGTGTTTTACTTGCAAACAAAAAATTTTCTTCTGCGCTGTCACGAGATTTGAAGTTACTTGTTAACAAACGATCGAATTTTCATTACCTTAGCAACAACAAACTTCATCAATAATTAGGTTTCAAAACGATATTTTATAAATCTAATAACGTAAGAAATGCATTGATTTGTACTTTTAATGGTGTTTGTAGAAAAAATAGTGTATTATATATGCGCTAAAAGTGATTTTATAACCATCCAAATGTTGATGGTCATCCTGTATAACGAATACTTCAACGAAAGGTAACTGTATTCTTATTATTACATATTAAGTAAATTGAGATAAGATTTAAGTTACAAAAATTTTAATTTCGCTTCTTTTGAACTGTGAACTGTTTTAACCGAGTTGACACCGCCTTCACATCAATAGTTGGTACAGTGTTCTTTGATTCATCAAGGATGGAAAGTAGTTCAAATGACATTATCACTCCTTAAGTTACTCAACCTGAAAGAATATTTTGAGTTTTGACAGACCTCCGAATTATTCTAGATAAAGTGTTATTAAAAAAGTATTTCATTAACAATAATAATATTTTTTAGTATTACTTTTGTTCTACTATAAAAGTGAGGTATATTCCCATATTTATACAATTACATTTTAGTACTTCTGAATTGTCACATCAGAACGTGTGTGTATCGACATGGATATCTTACTTGATATGAATGAAGATGTTAAACTCGATGTTACCAGTGGGACTTCGCTATCAAACCTTATAGAATCTACATGCGATGTCTGGCATCAAACGAAAATCAACAAAGAATTATCTCAGAGTGAGTTGGAAACGAACGGTAAATTTACGGTTATGATCTAACTTAATTTTAATCTTATTTTTGAGTATGACCGTGAAAAGTTTAAATGTACATGGGGATAAGCTGATTGGTGCGTAATTCTGTGCGAGATCCTTTTTTCCCTTCTTAAATAGGAATATTATTTATTGATTTCCATCGGGATGCTAGCACTTCTGTTCGTAGGATTTCGTAGAACAACATTCTTATTGTTGGGGCATTTCCGGTGTTGCATTTTAAATCTGTTTATTAGTTATACCATCACCTCCTGGAGCCCCATCCTTCTTTAATTTGTTTATGACTAATTTTAGTTCTTGTATTACTGACTATTTATTGTTCATCACTTCATCATCCTCTATTCTCTCTATCTTGTTATTGCCATTTTTATGTAAGACATTCAGTTTCAGCCGTTTAGTCGACCCTGTTTCTTCTATTAAAGTTTGTATTTTTTGCTTTTATCCTTTTGTAATGTCCTTTCTTATTTCTCGTCTAGTTAATTTGTTTATTTCGCAGTATTCGATTCTATTAATATTCCTGATCTTTTTTTCAGCTCTACTTGTTCCTTTATTAACTTTTACCTTGCGTCTAATCATTTTTGTTCTTTATTAGTTTCTTGCTGACCTTGTGCATTTTTTCTTGCTTTTCTTAGCTTAAGTTCTACGTGGTTGTACATTTTCTGTACTATTTTTTTCTTTTATTATTTGTACGTCTTCTGTCTTGAAGTTGTTTGAAGATTTTCTCTGTATTTAACTGGATTTATTTCTTTGCTTTTGTAAACGTTTGTAGTTTTTTGTCCATTTTTATGGTTATCAGAGATCGTACCATTCTGTATTTTATAATTATTTCTTTGTTGTTGCTAAGAATACAGTCAGTTACATTTTATACATTCCGTTTGGAGATTTCCATGTTCATCTCCTTCTGCTGTGTGTTTTAAAAAAGGAATTCATAACATAAAGTTTATATTTTATAGGAAAATAAATTAAGGTCTTTCCTGGTTCATTTGTAGACCCATGTTGATATGGATCTGTTACGGTCCCGTCACCTCTTTCTTTTTGTCCCATTTTGCTGAATAACCTCCCATTACTAGAATATAATTTGACATTATTGGTTCTCTATCTATTCACTCCTCTAAATCTTTGTAGTACTTTCTTGTCTCTTCCTCTATAGCCGAAGATATTGCTGCGTAAACTGCGTCTTGTTTTGGCTTTTTTTGTCTTGTTGTTGCTACTCTGTCTGAATGGCTGTAAAACTCTTCTATCATCTCCTTTTTTTCCTTATACAGGGTTGTTCACTCGTGCGTTTTTGACATGAATAAAATCGTTTGGGAGTTTTTTTTTTTTAATTAAATTTCTAAATGTATTATTATAATAATGTCACTGAAGGAATGTGTCTCCTCAAATCTGAGCTACTTAATAGCTCGTGTTAAAGCAGCGCAGCTGTTGTAATATTTTACACTAGTTTATTCACTTTCACTTTTGTCTGAACTTGTTTTTAGATCTTGTGGAAGATGTCTTTATAGCCGGGTATGTATGTTCTTTTGGCCAAGTTCATGTACGATAGTGTTGTTGCTGTTGTTGAGTTTGGTGATGAATGTTTTGGTTAGTTTTTTGATAAATTTTTCTATACTATCCAGTTCTAACTCGTTGTGGATTTGTCTATTACTACTATTGTCTTAAGTTTGTCTTTGACTTTGTGCTCCATACTGGAGAGGCGTATGTTATAATAGGTCTCAATAGCATTTAATATAGTAGAATTGTGCACTCCCTTCGCAATGGTGTATTGCGGTTGATTAGTGGATATATAGTTGCCTTAATCTGTTGTACCCTTGATTTAGTTTGGTATTCATATGGTGGCTCCAGGATAGTCTGGTATCCAAGTGGACTCCAAGATATTTGGTTGCTTCGCCGTTTAGGCTCTAGGGGATTGTTGTTCCATGTATGCGGATGTTCTGGTGGTCCTGTATTCATCTTAATGTGAATAGATATTTTGATATACACTTGGATGGATTTAATGTTATACACCATCTGTTGAACCACTTGCCTATTGGGTTGACTGCTGATAATTTGTCAATAGCTGTGTGGAGATGTTCGTTCTGGGTGAATATAGCCGTGTCGTCAGCGAATAGCTCCATTTTGCTTATTTGGGGATTAGGTATGTCATACGTGAAGACGTTGAAATGTGTTGGTCCCAAAACAGTTTCCTGTGGTACCCCTGGATGAATGTGCTTTGTTTCTGAGATGATCTCGTTTATTCTAACTGCGAATGATGTGTTTTCCGGGAATGAGAAGATGATGGCGACTAGGTATTAGGGAAGAGGTACCTGAAGCAATTTGTATTTTAGTCTTTCCAACCAAACCTTATCAAATGCTTGGGTGATATCCAAAAACGCCGCTACCTTGTAGTTTTTATTTTCGTACCCGCGCTCGATTATCTCGACAATTCTTTGTAATTATTGCACTGCCGAGAGCTCTTCTCGGAATCCTAACTGTAAGGGACGCGCTATGTCATGTTCGATTAATGAATTATTTAGTCGTTTGGAGATTACTCTCTCGAGCAGCTTCGATATGGTTGGTAATAAGCTTATGGGGCGGTAAGAGCTACAGTTTGATCTGTTCTTACCTGGCTTGTGAATCATTAATATATGGGCATGATTCCAGTTGTTTGGAAAGTATCCTTTTGTTAAGCAGGCATTGAACAGGATGACTAGGAAAGCTATGGCCTTTTTTGTTAGGTTTTTAAGTATTACGTTGGGAATTACGTCAGGACCAGGTGCTTTTTTTACCGATACTATTTTTATGTACGATATTAATTCTTGAGGTTATGTGGATTTATTAATGGATAATGAGTTTCAATAGCTGTGGTTGCGTTTTGTGCATGTCGTCTGTTTTCTTCTGATATTTTTGATGTTTTGCAAATAGATTGCTTTTGTTTTCATCTGAGCTATATGTGGCATTGAGTGTTGTTAGCGATGGAATTATTTCGGTTTCTCGAATAATATATTTTGTTACTTTCCATAGGTTAGCGCTATACAGTTCAATGTTTTCTAAATTCTTTTGATAGATGTAAATTCTATATTTGTCTATTTCCCGCTTTATTTGGTGGGTTAAGTTGCTTTGCAGATTTTTTAGGATTGGGTCTTTATTCCTTTGCCATTGCCTACTTGTTCTGCTTTTTTGTTTAATTAATTCTATTATGTACATTGGCGGAATGTTCGGGTTTTTCGCTTTACTGTGATTGTACGGTTTGTTGCCGATTGCACCGACTCATCAATTGCTTCTGCAAATGCTGCTATGTGCAGGTCTATTTCTTGGGTGCTTATTATTTGGGCTGAGTTAGTTCGATGAGTATCTAGATTTTCTTGAAATTGGTCCTAATTTACGTATTCCTTTATATATATATTGAGATGGTTTTATTTACGTAGCGTAATTAATTATTTTTGTATAAATGAAAGATACATGCATATTAAATCACATCTTGGGGGTTGTTTCTTTTGTGGAAGGTTTCTTTAGATTCTCATAAAAGCAGAGTTGTTACTTGTTCGATTGAAATTACAGTTGAGGCATATGCTATGGTGTCCTGTACACAAAGAGTGAATTATATTTAAAATCTTCTTTATAAAAAGTAACCAACACAACAAAATATTATAAAAGGTGACATGACTTGCCTATAAATGGAATTCAGGTCCAGCTCTAGGATTTTAATTCATTAATGACCATAAATGAAATTAATTGAAGCTGTCCGGAAGGATATATTTTTTTGTGGCAGTTTGGAGATCTGAAATGGATGAAAAATAGAACTTTGAGAAGTGCAGATTGTGTTTCTGAAATCAAATTATGTGTTAAAAGTGGCGCCAGAAATATATTAACAACTTTATAATTAATTTATATGTTAAAATTTGTATTTAAAAATTAATCTTAAAA
>JABXWE010023208.1:0-26432 GCA_014611495.1 Limonius californicus
GTTTTTTCTTATCTTTCCTATTCCTGATCACTATTTATAGAGTTTTCTAAACATAATCCTATCTGTAACTGATTATTTGTTTCCTACACACTAAAAGAAATACCCAAATTAAACATTGAAAGATACACATATAAGATGTACAAAATTAGATTTGTTACTAGAGTCTCTGGCTTTTTCCTTATATTTCCTATTCCTGATTACTATTTTAGAACTTTCTAAACATAATCTTGTCTGTAACTGTAATACTTTGGATCCTACACACTAAAGTAAATAACCCAATTAAGCATTTGAAGATACCATCGTAGAATGTACAAGATTAAATTTTGATACTAGAGTTTCTGGATTTTTCCTTATCTATCCTATTCCTTATCGCTATTTATAGAACTTTATAAGAATAATCCTATCGGTAACAGAAAAAATTTTCTTCGTACACACTAAAAAAATAACCAAATTAAACATTTAAAAATATGTATGTAGGATGTACAAGATTAAATTTTATTACTGTAGGTTCTAGGTTTTTTTTTATCTTTCCTATTCCTGATCACTATTTATGGAGTTTTCTAAACATAATCCTATCTGTAACTAATAATTTGCTCCCTACACACTAAAATAAATGACCAAATTAAACATTTGAAGATACCATCCTAGAATGTACAAGATTCAATTTTGTTAGTAGAGTTTCTGGATTTTCCTTATCTTTCCTGATCACTATTTATAGAACTTTATAAGAATAATCCTATCTGTAACTGAAATAATTTGCATCCTACACACTAAAGAAAATATCCAAATTAAACATTTAATAATACATATGTAGGATGTACAAGATTAAACTTTGTTAGTAGAGTCTCCAGATTTTTCCCTATCTTTCCTATTCCTGATACCTATTTATAGAACTTTAAGGACATAATCCGGTCTGTAACTGTAATACTCTGAATCCGACACACTAGAAGAAATAGCCAAATTAAACATTTCAAGATACTACTGTAGGATGTACAAAATTAAATTTTGTTACCAGAGTCTGAATTTTTTCTGAACTTTCTCTGGATTTTTCCGTAACTTTTCTATTTGTGATCACTATTTATAGAATTTTTTAAACATAGTCCCGTCTGTAACTTTAATACCTTGCATCATTTTAACTTGGGTAGCTATGGGTACTAGTTTTTTTAAATACTTTTGATTTTTTTACCAGAAAAGTTTTAGAAATTTAAGTTGAATCTATACTCATTAGGTAGGTTTTGTTTTCCCTACAACTACTGTTTTTATTCTGGTTTACTACCACTACAAGCTGCTTTCTTTTTCAGGTAGTATAGTACAAAAAAGTAGCTATGTAGCTGCAGTAGGGCCCTACTTGTAGTCTCAAGTCTAATGAGTGTGACTAAACCTTTATACAACTTCTCAGAGATTTTATACGTACAACTTAGAGCCTTTATCAATTTGTAATATACGTGTGTCATGGTGCTTCACATATTAGGCATCTTCCTGTCTTTTGGTGTTTCGGAAATATCGAAAAATCAACAATTGGGATGTTTTATACTGAGAGTTAAATAATAAAAAAAGAGAGTGAAATGCAGGGTCGAATTTTGTAGGTTACTGATAGAGGAACTTTTATACTAATATTAAAATTGGTGTGCATTTGGGGTGATGCCGTGATTAGTAATGTTGCCCATTTATATTAAGGAAGCGTTTAATTGCGAAATTTCGAAAATGTTATACAACCAATTTTCGAGTGATAAGTTTTGGCCATAGAAACACAGCCAAATTCTATTACTATTAAACTAAAAAATCACATTGTAGACTACATGGACACCATAGAATTATAAGTTACTGTAAATACAAACATAACAAGAAAACTGCCAACAGAACAAGTGTCTAGAAAAAAAGGACTATGACGTAGCACAAATGCCATAATTTTAAAACTCCAATATTTAAATTTTTGTTAAAATGGCATTTATTATTGCTATAAGAATATATTGTTTTGCCAAGAATCTATGTTTAAATTTAAAAGATGAGCACGATCTTATTGTCACTTTGACCACATGCAAGGAAAAAATATAAAGTACGCTTTAAAATTTGCTTTTATGTCAAACTATGGGGATTTACTTGTATCCGAATGGATCAAAAATTTGTTCACAAGACTGGAAGTAAATGCTATGAATTGGTGAAAGAAGTAGATTTGAACACGCATACTATAATCTCGGTATAGCAAACGAACAATAGCGGCTTGGCAGGTGAAATGTGCGTGTGTGTTTTGTACAAAAACAAAAAACAAAAACCGAAAAACTTTTAATTTTATAACTGGAAGTAAAGACTGCCTGCATTATGATGAGGTGATGCCTTTATATTTGGGCAGATATGTTTTTTGGTGGCGCTAGTTTGCTTTGATTTTTGGCTCGTCTGGTTGGCTTGCTTGATTGTTCTGCAATTGGATGAGTACGTGAATTTTGCGTTTTTACTGTTTCGGTTAAAAGTTTTTGGGAAAAGAAGTTCTACAAAATTTTAACCCTTAGCTCACTTTTAATACATGACACGTTTTTTAATCGATCGAATTTAAAATATCAATTTTTGTGTATTTAGAATAAAAAAATTGTAGCAATTATCACAGATGTAGTAAACTACTATTATGTTAAATAAACATGTTTTTAAATACATTATCGTTAAATATTTTATCACAAAGATAAAAATATATTCATTCTAAAATATTCACTTCCTTCTAATTCATGTTCTTCTTGTTATTTCTTATTTTTTGGTAATTGGCGTAATAATTTAATAATTTCTTGGCAACGAGTACACTCTTAAAAATATACCTCTAAAACAATTTTCAAAAAATTCAGCTCGTCTAGTTTTTTTTTGTATAATGGTACCATTTCTGTTCGTACTACTGGCTTGTTCACTTAAGCTGTAAATCATTTATTTAGACGTGTTTGTAACGTGGAATAGCACATAATAATACAATTTCTTACGAATGACAATTCAACTGAAATTCTTACAAGATGGCTACATACGGGTGTTTGTGAGGGCAAAATCTGTTGGAGACGGAAAAACTCCAATAGAAAGTAAGCCTTATGTTCTACGAGAATAAGTTAATCGTGAAAATGAAGAAAAAGATGATGCTATTCAGCAAGACAGACGGGTAACAGTTCGTTCAATTCCCAAAATTTACAAATTAGTGCCATAAGTGTTGAAGACATCATAAAACACAAGCTAAAATATCGTATGGTGTGTGCCAGGTGGATTCCGCGTTTTTTGGCTGAAGAACACTACTTAAATCGTTTGCAAATCGCTTCTTCTTTACTGCAGCGATAATAGAGAGGATTACATCGAAAAGTAATATAGTTGTCATCGTTGTGATATTGGATTACCCCTTTTTATAAATAAATTCCTCATAGAATTACAACACTCTTCATAGTAATGTTAATTAACATGGTCGTCGGCTGGTAAAAGTTACAGGTGAAGTTTGTGCAGAAGCGTCTGAAATAATGGATAATGACCTACATGCATTCGCCGATTTTCTTAACAAATAATCCTCTACGGAAACATGTAATAAAATGTTACAGAGAAATGTACCAACATCCACTTCCACTGACAACAATTCACGAATTGTTAACGCGCGATAATTCTGCAAGGCTAGAATTCTTTCAGTAGTTTGTAATTCCATCAGGGTCCTAAAGTATTTCGGAAAATTACCAATAAATTTGAAGACATGCATGCCTTCATTTTTTAGGAACGAAATCGGTGGTGTCAAACAAAGAGTTCAGAAATTGGTGGACATTGTGATCATCTTTTATGAGTATAATACAATTTCTGGTCAAATGTAAATAAGTAACGCTTTCTGTTATTTGATTCAAATGCAAGGAGCTTAGTAATTTGCTATTTAATATTGGCTATTTTTATTACTGTTTGTGACAGAAAGTTTAATCAATCAATTCGTTGATTACAAAGTTTATGAGTTACCATTGTGCCAATTGATAGAGCATACGTTCCAACCTGTTGATAGCCTGTTGGCACCTTTGCTTTATTGAAACTGTGAAATCTGAATATATAAACGAACAATAGTATGAATAACAGTGGCGAGGTCACATTGAAAAACTGATCAAGTAGATACAATTGCATTTGTACTTTACTATCATATAAGAGGATCAATTAAATAAGTGCAGGTTCTATTTAAAATTAATAAAATCTGGTAGTTGTTAAACCTTTTTAATCAAATGCAGCTCCTTATGTTCGTTTAGCAGGCCGTGGACACGGTTTCCATATACTCTTTTGCAATGTATGAAATATTTACCTACATTTGCATAACAAAGTAGTAGTCACATGATAAATTTAAAAGGTCTGGTGCCAAGTCAGGTAACTAGGGTGGGCGATTAATTTCAATAACGCCGTGTTTCACAAGGAATGAATTCACAATCAGTGCGGAATGGGCAGGTGCATTGATATGCAACAAGAACCAACATCTATTTTTTCGAAATTGCAAACAAACTCGAGTAGGCACTATAATAATCCCCTCATCACTTCAACGTAGAATACACTATTTATAGTTTGTCCTTCAAGCACAGAGCCTTAATGAATCACACCATGTCTATCGAAAAAGGTAATCAGCATAATTTTGATTCTAGATGTTTGCAAACGGAACTTTTTAGATCTTGGTGGTGAATTTCCAATACGCGGACGATGTAATTCTTCTCTGTTTTGCTCGTCCGTAACTACAAAGTAGATTTTCTTTTTTCTCAAATTTTCGTCTAAAATTGGTTGAATTAACTTCTTGTTGATGTTCAACTCATCTGCCATCATTCGGAGGGTCACGT
Source organism: Limonius californicus (assembly GCA_014611495.1). Lineage (NCBI taxonomy): Eukaryota > Metazoa > Arthropoda > Insecta > Coleoptera > Elateridae > Limonius > Limonius californicus. The sequence goes on from JABXWE010023208.1 coordinate 4,803, forward strand.
GGTCACCACAAAATTTGTGTCTAGGATAAAAGTTTTGTGGTTGTTCAATATTTGTTAACTAAATCATTACGTCAAGATAGTAAGAAAGATAAAGAGCGGAGTTTGCCAAACCAAGAAAAACGAAATCAGCCTTATTGCCTTAATAAATAAAACCTGGATAAAACAGTTTTAAAAATAGGAATTATGATAAATTATATATAAAAAGATTAAATATGCAGTACTAGCTTAAATCTGCGTAAAATGCAAGAATTAATTGATGTCCTTCAATTATAATTAGTAGCATATACCTACAAACAAAAGAATATTGACCAATCATACAAAATATAAGCGATGTTTAGTTAGCATAAAATCCGTTTTACACTTAGGTAAAACAATGAAATCCAATAACTCTTTATTAAACGATGCTTTGCATTTCTAAGTTTTAGTGGTGTGAAATTAAAGAAATGAAAAGAATAAACATCTCAATACTCGGCATAAGTAAAATGCGATGGCCGCAGTCAGGAAAATGCATAATTGAAGATCACATTATATAGAGTGTCTATTAAACATCCGGCAAAAATTCAAGGGGTTATTTCTTGGACTATTCTAAGAATATTTTGTCTTTTGATGATTATTGAAAAGCCGCTATGTTTCGAAGACACAGCACGAAAAAAAATGTCGACAATAACAACATTTTATTACCAAAAATTACATGTAAAGTTACTGTTGAGAATGATTACCGCCAGCTACGATGCAAGAATCCAATCTTCTCCTCATTGAGTGCCGAACTCTTTCAAAAACACCAGGGTCGTTTCTTATTGAGTTACACCCAGAAATTATCCGATTTCTTAAATCTTCCACATTTTCCACTGGAGTAGAATAAACTAATGACTTTAGATGGCCCCATAGGAAATAATCCAGGGGGTTTAAGTCCGGGGATCGAGCAGGCCATAAGTGAGGCCCACCTCGACCAATCCAGCGATCTCCGTATGTTACTGTTAAAAACTCACGAGCAACCACACTAAAATGCGCTGGTGCACCATCGTGCATAAACCACATTACATTTCTTGTTGCCAACGGTACATCCGCCAGAAATTCAGGTAGAGTCTGTTCCAAAAAGTTGCGATACACCTCGCCGGTAGGTCTTCCTGGTAGAAATGCCGGTCCAATTAGCCAGTCACCCACAATTCCAACCCAAACGTTCAACGAGAACTGATGTTGAAAACGGTCTTCAAGTACCTCATGTGGATTTTCTTCAGCCCACACGTGGTTATTGTGAAAATTCCTTATTGCACTTCTTGAGAAATTCGCTTCATCGGTAAAAAGAATCAGCGTCAGTAGTTGAGGGATTTGAACCAATGTGTGCAAAAGCCATTGACAGAATTCAATACGTGGAGGAAAATCAACAGTTAGAAGTGTCTGAACGCGTTGTATATGGTATGGGTACAATAAATAGTCCATAAGAAAAGAAATTTCCAACCAGTCCCATTACTTACATTCAAAGTATTTGCAATTTTTCGAGTAGAAGTACCTGGATCTTCCTCTAACATGTCCAGCACATTCTCTTCTACTTCTACCGTTCTTACTGTCATTGGCCTTCCCGGTCTTCCACTTCGTTTCAATGTGCCTGTTTCATGAAGACGTTGATGAATACTTTGGAAGGTTTTTCTATCAGGAACATTACGGTCAGAAAATCGTTCCATGTACAACCGCCTAGCTTGTAATGAATTGCCATCAGCAAGTCCATAAATGAAATGCATGTCAGTCATCTCGGCGTTCGTATAGCGATTCATGATAGAGGACTTTACTAACAAAAGTTTAAATATTGAAGACAGAAAATACATAAAAGTCAAACAGCCAAACGTCAATCAGTCTATCAACAAATTCGACAGATACAAAATGATCAATCACGAGACGTATTCAAATGAAATCCACGATTTTCTTTTCAATGCCTGCACTTGCCAGCTGTTAGTGGATAAAACAGCCGTTCTTAGTAATCGGAATGTTGTTAAAAGATAACAACGTATTTTTAATAACTTTTTATACCCGGTAAGCTCAGTTTAGTACGCCATACTTTTATTTCGGCTACATTAATAATTTGAAAAATAAAAAAAATTGGTTTTGTCGAAAATTGTTCTCGCCCTGTATCTTCGAAACAAAGCGGCTTTTCAAAAATCATCAAAGGACAAAATATTCTTAGAATAGTCCAGGGAATATCCTCTTGAATTTTTGCCGGATGTTTAATAAACACCCTGTATATTACGCTGGAGAAGACAGAGCACATTGTCAACAAAGAAGTAGACACAGCCGTACTGAATTTTGTGCCATTCTCCGATAGAATTATGATGCTACACGCCAATCCAGCGAATATTAATTTTATTCAGGTGTATGCACCAACGGCAGAGTGTGAAGATGCTATTATTGAGAAATTCTATACCGGCTTAGATAACCTAATACGACAAACCAAGAGAAGTCACATTACAATTTCAATGGGCGACCTTAATGCGAAAATTGGATGTGGCAGCGCTAGAGAGGTTGTGGGTGATTACGGGCTTGGGGTAGGCAATGACATAGAGGAGAGGTTCAGACAGTTCTGCATGGAAAATCAATTAAGCATAATAAATACGTTTTTTAAGCTCCCAAAAAGACGTTTATATACGTGGAAATCTCCAGCAGACTCACAACAGCACATTGTTCGCAATCAAATTACATCACGATAAATCGAAGATATAAAAATGCCGTGAAAACCATTAAAACATATCCAGGCGTTGATGTCCCCTCAGACCACAACCTGCTAGTAGCACAATTTAGAATCCAACTCAAGAAAATAATAAAGCCCAAACAGCTAAAGAGAATAGACACAGACCCTGAAAAATCACGAAATAAGAAAAAAGGTATGTGTGATGACGGAAAATAAGTGTGAATAAATAGAGACATATGAAACTAAAGAAATAAAGATCGAGGAAATATGGAATAAATTTAAGACAAACATCAACGAAATAGGAAGATTAAAACTAAAGCAGAATAAACCACGTAGAAGGAAAAAGTGGATGACAGATGAAATCCTAGACCTCATGGAAGAACGAAGAAGGTACAAAAACCGAGCCTAAGCAAACATAAGGAGCTGAATACTGAAATAAGATGTAAAATAAGAAGCGCAAAGACAGATTTGTATACTCAAGAATGTGAGGAAATTGAAGAATGTGAAAGAAGACATGATAATTTCCACCTACATAAAAAGATCAAAGAGGCAGCTGGGTTGCGAAGACAATACTACAGGTAGACTTACAAGTCGAGACGGTGACTTAATTTTTGATGTTGACGAAAAACTAAATAGATGGAAAGCATATATAGAGGAGCTCTTCGCTGATAATCGAAATGCTGACCACGGAATCAAAGACGCGTTAGTAGAACCATCTATCACAAGAGAGGAAATTGAAAAAGCAATTGAAAAAGCGAGGAACAGAAAAGTAGTCGGGACTCATGAAATACCAACCGAACTATTAAAATTATTACAAGAACACGGAAAAAAGGTTTTAACGAACCTATTTAACTCTATTTACAACACAGGAACCATTCCATCCGACTGCCTTAAGTCAACTTCTATAACATAACCTAAAAAAGATAAGGCAAAAGAATGTAGCGACCACAGTACAATCAGTCTGATGCGCCACTTGGCAAAGGTCTTCTTAAGTGTGATACATGAAAGAATCTACCGCAAAGTGGAAGAACACATTAGAGATACTCAATTTGGCTTTCGTAGCGGGCTAGGAACAAGAGAAGTACTATTTAACATCCAGGTGTTAGTACAGAGATGGAAACAGCAATGTATTTATAGGCTTTATCGATTTCGAAAAGGTTTTTGACAAAGTCCGACACGATAAAAAGATAAACATTTTAAAAAATACAGGAATTGATGATAAAGATATTAGAATTATAGCCAACCTATACTGGCAACAAAAGGCCTGCGGTAGAGTGGGTGATAGAACAACAGAAGATATTTTAAAACAAAGAGGAGTAGGATGTATCCTTTTGCTGCTCATTTTTAATATCTACCCAGAATGGATAGTAAGAGAAGCACTAGACGAAATAGAAGAGGGAGTAAAAATAAATGGGATGCCACTTAGTAATCTGTGATATGGGGATGATATTGCACTTATGTATAATAATCTAGAAGGATTACAAATACTTTTTGATCGGATTGCAGAGACTTCCGGGAGATATCGCTTAAAGCTGAATACCAAGAAAACCAAGTATAAAAGAGTAAGCAAAGAACAACCGGGCGATCATGGTATTTATATTAACAGAGTACAATTAGAACGGACTGACAAATTCACTTACTGGGGATGTACCATCAATAGTAATTGGGATCATGCATTGGAAATCAGGTGCCGCACTGAAACAGCCAGAGCGGCATTCATACGCCTTAAAAGAGTTTTGTGCGATCGTGACCTTATTCTAGAACTGCATATGCGGTTAGTACGTTGCTATGTTCACTGCTCTGCTTTATGGCGTAGAAGCATGGACACTAACTAAAAGTACCCTTAAAAAACTAAAAGCATTTGAACTATGGGTCTATAGACGTATGTAGCATATAAGTTGGATCGATCGGATACAAAACGAGGAAAAAATGGCGAGAATGAAGAAAGACACAGAAATTATTTGAGCGATTAAAATAAGAAAATTACATATAACTTTTTGCATCTAATTATACAAGGGAAGATTGCTAGCAAATGGGGCCCTGGAAGAAGTAGAACCTCATGGCTGAAAAATCTGAGGCAATAGTTCGGACAAACGACAGGATCACTTTTCAGAGTAGCAGCCAATAAAGTAATGATAGCCAACATGATTGCCAACGTTCGCTAAGCGGATACGGTACTCGAAGAAGAGAAGAAGTGGTGTGACTTAACCTTACTTTTGTTACTGCGAGGTTATGGTAATTTATGTGAGGTTATAGTTTGGTTCTTATTTAGTTACGTATTAGTTTAGTTTATTCATCATAGATATTACATTAGTTTCTTAAAAAATAGTCTCTCCAAAGATCATGCATTTGTTCGATTACTGGTCAGTTCTTTCTTCAGATGTTCCAGAACAGTATTAAAGTTCAAATATTTGTCGTATTAATTTTAAAATTGCTTTTGTAAATTTTTGACAAACGCTCCCGCTTCAGATCAGTTCTTTACTTACAAGCATGAATTTTATAATATCTATGCAACAAAAGAGGGTGAAATTAAAATTGATAAATAAGAAAAATATAGAGTTGTTGTCGCAAATTAAATATAACGTTTGATTTGTTAGTAAGTAAAAAGCAAAAAATGTGATCTGTATATATATAATATTTATAATAACGATTTATAAAAAACACTGTTAGCAGAGCATGGTTTCGATCCACGGACCTCTGGGTTATGGGCCCAGCACGCTTCCACTGCGCCACTCTGCTATAAATTCATGTATACTATAGATTATAAAAATAGAACATGATAACTACTTTCTACATAATAGTAACTTGGCAATGAAATCGACTAGCGCGCGATAGATATAATACCAGCACAAGCCGGATTTTTACGCGCTAAGAAAGCCAGAATCTACAGGCTAAATACATACACTTAAAAATTACATAATATGCCCTTTGATTTCCGACGCCCTTTAGCGTTTTCCTAATTTGTGTTTACTTGCTGGTGGAATAGATATTTTTCACCGCTAGACACCTATCATTGTAACAATCAATAATTGTAAAACATTATTAATCAATGTATAAAGATACTAAATTAGAATAACGTACGTGTTAGGAACATGATCGGCTAAAAACAGTTTTCCCGTCAGTGGTTAGATATTTTTACAGTTCTTTATCTATTCGCTTTTACAAACTTTTATTCTAGGAATGTTTGCAAAATAGAAATATCACAGTACCAACAAGAATTTTTAACCTCCGCGTTGCTTTAAAATTAAACACTGATTTGGATCAGCAAAGCCATTTTAAGAAATATCAGTAGCGTTTTTAGCTACTAGGAAACTGCATTGCGCTGCAAGCACTTCAGCATATTAATCTTCCTTTTAATAACTGGATGAATAATCTAATGTTACATAGTTTCGGAAAAATTGTTAAAAAAAGATAAAAAGCGAAAAATAGTAAAAATGCAGAAATATGCATTTATTCTAAAATATGTATTTATTAATTGCCAAATATGCAATAACACGCACAATAAAAGAGGCGCTAAATTAATTAGAATCATCTAAAGCGCGAAGAGAATTGGAAACGAATTCGAAATATGCAAGTGCATATAAATCCGGCCTGTAATTCTCATTGCACTTTGCTAAAACTAAATACAGACCTCGTTTAACCCTACCCCGATGAACACTGATTCGATATATCGCGTTTTTTTGCAAACCCTAAACATACGTTAAAGATGCCATTATTCGATACAATGCGGTTCTACTCGAAGCCTACAAAATCGCTAAATTTACGCGGATTCAATTTCCTTGATTCATATGTAATATTCCCGAACCCGAACTAATCAGCGAGAGCTGACGATTTGGCATAGTGCTGTAATTGCCCTAAATCTACGTTTGTCTCGTACATTCGGTTTCCCCGTACATTGTGCGACATCCACGAAAGATAAAGCGTCTGATCAGCTATCGCGAAGTTTTAAAATGACCCATTTTTACACTGTTTCGTTTAGCGCTTTCCTTCTAGAAACGCATCCGAAGCGTTAAACGGGGTGTCACTGTATTAAGAAACATCCAGATGACTATACATATAAATGGATTGGTTTGCATTATTGATACGTGTACGGATGGTTGTCAAAATATGCTACTTTTAATTTGATATTTTGCGCCAATACATTATACACTTCTATACAAGTTGTAGAGGGTGATTACTCTATCTCGCAGCAGGTAGGTAGGCTACACACATTACATCTGCTTGTATTCCATAGGTATCTTAATAAAATTTACATTGTTTAAACAAATAATCAAAGTAGTTACCTTGGATGTACTAAGAAATTACAATAAAATAATTACTAATGAGATGAAATTTTGCAATAGGTATATTTATCATATTTATTTCTTATAATTTAAACAAATAAACACAGAAAAAGTCAAGATAGCATAAAAATATGTTCACATAACAATAAAATCAACAAGAAGAATAAATTAAATAAGAACACAAAGAAAAATACTAATTAATGATGTAATAAATGTTCAAACTGTCGTCCACCTTGCTGTTCACATAAGTTAATCCGCCGCTGAAGAGAATTTCTAACACCAGTTAGCATGCGTGGGATGATTGACCTTCATGATTCAATAATTCTTTCACCTGAATTTCCCGAGGGTTCAACGGGAGTTTCGTACAGTCCCTTTTTAGTTTACCCCACAAAAGGAAATCTAATTGAGTCAAGTCCGGACTACGCAGAGGCCAAGGATGAATTGCACCTCTTACAATTAATCTGTTATGGACATTTTCATTTTGGAAGTTTCTTACAATTCTTTGGAAATGGGCAGGTGCTCCGTCATTTTGAAACCACATATGTTGTCTAACATAAAGAAAAATGTCATCTAAAAGTCTAAAAACCAACATCATATCCGTTTTCTCGCTATTAGAATACATTGAAACTGATTGTTATTACCACATTAATCTATACAAATCAATAACTTCTATACAGATGTTTGTTAAGTTTTAACAAAACAAAAGTTGACATTTGCCTGTCCAAAGAACTCTTAATGTAAAAAAATATATTTTATAGCTAAAAAGAAAAGTTAACTATACATTTCAAGCATATGTGAGAGGTGTAGCCTACCCATTTCTTACAAGATAAAATGTTTACACTATATATGGTATTCAAGGATCGCAATACCGACCGTCAATAATAAAGAAATTTTTTATCGGCAGTTCCATGAATTACATATAACATGTATTAATGATGTTATAGTCAAACATTTCATACAAATGCCTACTCAGTTCTCTGATACCAAAGATACAAAACTCGGCCAAAATCACCAACAAAAAATGATGATACAAAAGTATGCAAAAAAAGGTTTGGTAAACAACTTTCATTGATAATAGACTGATTTTTTCGTAATTCCACGGTTTTTAACCAAAAGCTTTGATAAAATATACAAACCAATCAATTTCAAAATTTTATTTTGTTCAAATAACAACATTCGGAACTTACCTTGAAACCCTAAAACTAAAGTTAGAACATCAACAAAGTCAGAATTTACTAAATTGATTGTTCCCACTGCAATTCCAAATATAATAGACAAATTGAACGTAATATGGAGATTAGGTTTAAAGAACCTACAGGGTGTCAGTTTGAAAACGTACAAGATCTTAGATATCTAGAAGAAAAGAAGTATTGAAACTTTCTAGAAACATTTTGTACACTATGGTGGGTAAATCATCATCATTCATAAGGTAACATTCCCCATTCAACTCGCTTGCGTCTAGGTACCCCAAACAAACAGGAGAACACTACTGCGAATTATGTACTATAGAATTAAAGGCAAATGCGAAGAATATCTAGGTAATTCTCAATTCAGATTCCGCCAAACCTTAGGGACAAGAGAGGCCATGTTTGCTATGGTGGTAATAGTGGAACGGTGCCTAGAAGTTCGCAAAGAAGGATATGCTTGCTATGTAGCCTATGAGAAGGCTTTTGATAAAGTCCAACACTAAAATTTAACAGCACAACTTCAAAACGTTAGTCTAGATGGAAAAGATCTAAAAATAATGAGAAACTTGTATTGGAACCAGAACGTCACAGTACGAGTAAAAGACGAAGTAACGGAAGAAATAGAGCTTGCAAGGGGTGTTCGCCAAGGATATGTTCCATCTCCCTTATTTTTCAACAATATTTAATAATGCAATATGCTAATGATACCATAATTCTGGCTGACAACGAAATGGCCTTGCAAATTTTAATGGATAGACTAAACACAGAAAGTAATAACATGGGACTAAACATAAACATTAATAAAACAAAAAGTATGCTATTTAGTAAAACAGCTAATTTAAACATCACTCTAGAACTTAACGACAAGACAATCGAGAACGTGGACAGCTATATATATATCTGGGATGAAACATAAACAACAAAACGGATCACTTTCAAGAAGTTAAAAAAAGAATTGAAATTGCTAGAGCAAGCTTCTTTAAAATGAAGAATGTTTTGTGCAATTTGAAGCTATCAATAGATTTGAGAATGCGAATATTAAAATATTATATATGGTCCATATTATTATATGGTTGCGAAACCTGGACAATAAAAAAGAACACTGAACAACGAGTGCAGGCATTCGAACTATGGTTATATCGAACAATGCTACGAGTCCCACAGACCGCTCGAACGACAAAGAAGAAGCACTTAACAGGATAGGCACACGACCTGTGAGACACAGTGAATATGATATACTACGAGTAGCCTTTGAAGGCAAAGTAGAAGAAGAAAGAGGACAACGAAGAAAGACGAAATCCTTGTTTGGAAAAAATTAAAAAACGAAACAAAAAGTTCAGACTCAATTTTTGTAATTCGTAAATTCAAATTTATTTTAAATGTCTATCAAACTGATTTCCATTATTCTTTAAACGATAGTAAAATCTACTCTCAATTTTTCTTCAAACATTTTCGAAGGTTTGTTGCGGAATAGCCACTGTCGCAGTTGTGCGAAGTTGTGTAATCAATCAATTTTAGGTGACCTCATATAAAGAAGTCCAATGGGGTCAAAATCTAAAGATCTTGGGGAGCCATGAATCGCTGCTACTGTTGGATAGTATTTTGTAAGAGCTTCTCAATAAGGTATTACAAAGTGGTGGGTGTTCCCATTTGATTTTTTTTGCGTACCGAGAGTTTAAGTGGTTGAATGGGGAAGGTTACCTTATGAGTTATGATGATTCCTCCTTTATGTTGCAGAAACGCTATCTAGCAAAGCTCAATGCCTATTTCTCTTCCAGATATATAACACATTGTACGTTTTCAAATTGACACTCTGTATACCTAGCTCATTTCAAAAATCATAGGTTTGATGTGTGTGTGTTGCACACCATATTTCCGAAACAGGGTACCATATAAAATTAGAAGATCTAAAAGTGTTAAAGGAAGTCATTTTCAAAAATAGTGAAGGGGATCTTTTAAATTCAATTACGTTACTCAGGTTTAATTCATTTAACGATTATAATCCCCAAATCGGTTAACCGTATTGAACATTAACGGGAATTTAGTATTTAAGCCTTTGTTTGGTAGTAGATTAGTATTGTACTTTCATTGTTGGCATGATGAAGAATTTTTCTTTAAAAGTTTTCCTCGGTTAGGTTTACCATAGATAGTCTTAGTTTATCAGTTCCTTCTGAACATGGCAACACGCTTGCCGAAATACATATTTAGATGTTCTAATTAGCGTGGTGATGAGGGATTTTCAAAGTTGAGAAACTTGGCAAATTCTTTATAGATGAGTAACAATGTCATATTCATTTTACTATTAGAAATTTAAGATGACAAGGATTTGATAAACAGAAATGCTAGATGTTTAGATATTTAGGTTTACTGTCAAATTTTCTACAGAATGGCTTCGAAATATTTTTTCCATTGTGGTGTAGGGACTCTATAATATAATGTTATTTTGAATAGAAATCTGTTCTTGGGTTAAATTTAAGCTGCACATTCAACGCTTTTAACTTATAACATTTTTAATGGCTTTGATGTTATTATATCTACAGTTTTTATTTACATGTACAGATAAAATTCTCTTTCTTTAACAAAAACCGGAACCTTTTTCGAAATGAAACTCATTCGCTTTCTTGTTTTATAACAGCACTGTCAACTGTCTTGGCAACCTTTTGACTTCGAGATAGTTGACCTCACGACTAGTTGGTTGACGTTCCTTCGTTGCGGGTTTACACTTTCGGGGGTCAACATTTGGCAACAGTAAAAAAGGTTTTGCGTAGTTTTGCAGGTTATGATTATCTTTGATGGATTTACTATTCCAGTATTCAGTTATTTTCGCGTGTCTATTAATAGAACAAAATGTCGACTTCATGGAAAAACTTGTTAAAAGGAAATTTCTGTTTGATCTTTAGGAAAAGAGTTTTGTTTTACAAACGAACTGTCTGTGTGTCTACGTATATACAGTGCGGCCACTGATATATCCTAAAGACTTAGTGTAATATCAATGAAATATGAGGAAAATATATAAAAAATTCATGGTTAAAATCAGTTTTATTATTATTATACTAGTATATGTTAGACATATTTAGGTAAAAGATAATGTATAATATTGGGCCCGCAGTATTGTAAAGTGTATTCACTGCAATCTGTTACGAATGTAAGTTTTAAATTTTAAACTCCTATTTAGTCAATAACAATAACCGCCCGAATTAAATCATTCTATACGAATACATTAAGAATGTTTGAAAGTAATACAACTTTGATAATGACATGTTAAATCTTTCGAATATTAAACAATATTGTCATTGATTTTTAGTATAGAATCCCGCTTGAGAACTTATCTTCAAAGGTTCTTCTCAGCCACAGTTACTTTAGATATCTAAGTTCATCAGTTCCTACTGAAAGCGGTATGGAATTTAACTGCCGACATTCGTAACCCACCATAATGTTGAAACCCTAAATAGAACTAAAGTCGAAATCTAACAATTTCGACGGCCTTTACAAATGTCGAAAGGAAATTAATTTACAATGATTGACAAAAACGCTGATTACAGTAATGAATGCAAAATCATCGAACGCAATAATATAGAATACACAAATGTTGAATATACATAATGTTCAATGGCTAAAATGTCGAATATAATAACGCTGATTACAAAAATCTCCAAAGAGAATTATGTTGAATAACGAGAACATTGAATGCAATAATGTCAGATAAAATTATGTCCAGTAGATAAATTACTGCTGGAATAATTTTGTCTTTACCCTATTCAATATTCTGACTTCCACGTTGCATTATTGCTATTTCCTTCATTCATTAATATTTTTTAATTCGATGTTAATTCGTTTATTATTTTCCATCGCCATTCCACATAATTATTTGTAAATGACCTTATTGCTTTCCATCTTTTTTTTATTCAAAGTTTATTCCAAATATTTGTGATTTGACATTTTTGCGTTCTTTAGTTTTTTCATTGAATGGTATTTCCATTCGGTATTTTTACATTCAACGATAGGGCGATCGACGGCTTATCCATTCGACATTTGGTATTTAACATCATTGCTTTACATAGTTTTTTCAATTAACGTTATTTTCATTCGTACTGTTTGTAATCGACGTTATTGTATTCCATCAGTTTCTCATTTAACTATTTCCATACGATGTTCTTACATTCGACGACAATACGATTGACCATTTATCCATTCGACATTTTGTGTTCAGTGTTATTGCTTTCGATTTATTAAAATTAAACCTTAATTTCATTCCTACTGTTTGTAATAGACGTTACTGCATTGCACCGTTTTTTCATTCAACGTTATTTACATTCGACAACATTGCGATCTACCATTTATCCATTCGACATTATTTCTAATCGGTATTTTGTATTCAATAATATTGGTTTCAATTTTTTTTATTAAATCTTATTTTCATTCCTATTGTTTCTAATGAACATTATTGTATTGGATTGTTTTCTCATTCAACGTTATTTCCATTCGACGACATTGCGATCTACCATTTGTTCATTCGACATTATTTCCAATTGATATTTTGTATTCAATGATATTGGTTTCGATTTCTTTTAATGGAACGTTATTTTCATTCGTACTGTTTGTAATCGACGTTATTGTATTCCATCAGTTTCTCATTTAACGCTATTTCCATACGATGTTCTTACATTCGACGACAATACGATTGACCATTTATCCATTCGACATTTTGTGTTCAATGTTATTGCTTTCGATTTTTTTAAATTAAACCTTAATTTCATTCCTACTGTTTGTAATAGACGTTACTGCATTGCACCGTTTTCTCATTCAACGTAATTTACATTCGACGACATTGCGATCTACCATTTATCCATTCGACATTATTTCTAATCAACATTTTGTATTCAATAATATTGGTTTCAATTGTTTTTTATTAAATCTTATTTTCATTCCTATTGTTCCTAATGGACGTTATTGCATTGGATTGTTTTGTCATTCAATGTTATTTCCATTGCGACATTGCGATCTACCATTTGTTCATTCGACATTATTTCTAATTGATATTTTGTATTCGATTTCTTTTAATTGAACGTTACTTTCATTCCTGCTGTTTGTAATTGACGTTATTGCACTGGATCGTTTTCTTATTCAAAGTTGTTTCCATTCCACACTCTTACATTCAGCAACATTACCATCGACCATTTATAAATTCGACATTATTTCTATTCGACATTTTGTATTCAATGTTATTGCTTTTGATTTTTTTTTGTATTGAAGGCTATTTTCATTCGTACTGTTTCTAATAGATGTTAATGCATTCCGTCGTTTTCTTATTCAAAGTTGTTTCCATTCCACATTCTTACATTCGACAACATTACCATCGACCATTTATCAGTTCGACATTATTTCTAATCGACATTTTGTATTCAATATTACTTATTTTGATTTTTTTTGTGTTGAACGTTATTTTCGTTCGTACTGTTTGTAATAGACGTTATTGCATTGCACCGTTTTCTCATTCAACGTTATTTCCATTCGACGTTGCGATCTACCATTTATCAATTCGACATTATTTCTAATCGAGATTTTGTATTCAATACTATTGGTTTCAATTTTTCTTCTTCTTATTTTCGTTCCTACTGTTCGTAATGGACGTTATTGCATTGGATCGTTTTCTCATTCAACGTTATTTCCATTCGACAACATTGCGTTCTACTATTTGTCCATTCTACATTATTTCTAATAGATTTTTGTATTCAATGATATTGGTTTCGATTTTTTTTTAATTAAACGCTATTTTAATGCCTGCTGTTTGTAATCGACGTTATTGTATTGAATCGTTTTCTTATTCAAAGTTGTTTCCATTCCACGCTCTTACATTCGGCAACATTACCATCGACCATTTATAAATTCGACATTATTTCTATTCGACATTTTGTATTCAATGTTATTGCTTTCGATTTTCTTTTTTGTATTGAACGCTATTTTCATTTGTACTGTTTGTAATAGACGTTAAGCATTGAATCGTTTTCTTATTCAAAATTGTTTCCATTCCACACTCTTACATTCGGTAACATTACCATCGACCATTTATAAATTCGACATTATTTCTATTCGACATTTTGTATTCAATGTTATTGCTTTCGATTTTCTTTTTTGTATTGAACGCTATTTTCATTTGTACTGTTTGTAATAGACGTTAAGCATTGAATCGTTTTCTTATTCAAAATTGTTTCCATTCCACACTCTTACATTCGGTAACATTACCATCGACCATTTATAAATTCGACATTATTTCTATTCGACATTTTGTATTCAATGTTATTGCTTTCGATTTTCTTTTTTGTATTGAACGCTATTTTCATTTGTACTGTTTGTAATAGACGTTAAGCATTGAATCGTTTTCTTATTCAAAATTGTTTCCATTCCACACTCTTACATTCGGTAACATTACCATCGACCATTTATAAATTCGACATTATTTCTATTCGACATTTTGTATTCAATGTTATTGCTTTCGATTTTCTTTTTTGTATTGAACGCTATTTTCATTTGTACTGTTTGTAATAGACGTTAAGCATTGAATCGTTTTCTTATTCAAAATTGTTTCCATTCCACACTCTTACATTCGGTAACATTACCATCGACCATTTATAAATTCGACATTATTTCTATTCGACATTATTCTATTCGACATTTTGTATTCAATGTTATTGCTTTCGATTTTTTTTTGTATTGAACGCTATTTTCATTTGTACTGTTTGTAATAGACGTTAAGCATTGAATCGTTTTCTTATTCAAAATTGTTTCCATTCCACACTCTTACATTCGGTAACATTACCATCGACTATTTATAAATTCGACATTATTTTTATTCAACATTTTGCATTCAATGTTATTGCTTTCGATTTTTTTTGTATTGAATCCTATTTTCATTCGTGCTGTTTGTAATCGAAGTAATTGCATTGGATCGTTTTCTTATTCAAAGTTGTTTCCCTTCCACATTTTTACATTCGACAACATTACCGTCGACCATTTATAAATTCGACATTATTTCTATTCAACATTTTGCATTCAGTGTTATTGCTGTCGATTTTTTTGTATTGAGCATTTTTTTTGTGTTGAACCTTCTTTTCGTTCGTACTGTTCGTAATAGACGTTCTTGCATTCCATCGTTTTCTCATTCAACACGTTATTTCTATTCGACGATATTGCAATCTACTATTTATCCATTCGACATTATTTCTAATCTATATTTTGTATTCAATGTTATTGGTTTCGATTTTATTTTAATTGAACGTTATTTTCATTCTTACCGTTGGAAGTCGACGTTACTGCATTCCTTCGTTTTCTTCTTCAAAGTTGTTTCCATTCCATATTCTTACATTCGACATTACCACAACATTACCATCGACCATTTATCAATTAGGACATTATTTGTAATCGACGTTTTGTATTCAATGTTATTACTTTCGATTTTTTTTGTATTGAACGTTATTTTCATTCGTACTGTTTGTAATAGACGTTATTGCATTCCATCGTTTTCTCATTCAACAATATTTTCTTTCGACGACATCGCGATGGACCGTGTATTCATACGACATTATTTCTAATCGACATTTTGTTATTGTTATTGATTTCCATTTTTTTTAATATTACTTATTTTCATTCCTAGTGTTTGTAATCGACGTTATTGTATTGCTTCGTTTTATTATTTAACGTTGTTTCCATTCGACATTCTTACATTTGACGACATTACAATCGGCCATTTATCAATTAGACATTATTTCTATTCTAAATTTTGATTTCAATGTTATTCCTTTCCATCTCTGTTCTTTCAATCTTACTATATTCGTCGTTAATTGTATTCAATTTTCGTCATATTTTCATAAATTCAGCTTATTTGTTTAGAATGTTATTGTTTTTGATATTGAGGCTGGTAACAGTTGTGTTGCGAGACAAGTAAATTACTTTTTTCTAGTTGTCTACAAAGGAATCCACAAATTGTTTTTCTGATATTGGTTATAAGCCTCAATATCAGAAATATGCAAATAACTAATAATAAAAATAAAATTCACAGTAAAAGATATGCTATACAATTTACAGTTCTTCTGATACAAATAATCTTATTTTGATATTCATCCTTCGTAAAATCAATTGATATGTATTTTCGATACAAGCTATTAATGCTTATCTATTTTTATGAGCTTGCTGCGTTTGTTTTCCTATGCCAGGTTTCAACTACAAGCCAGCTAACGGCACTTCCCAAAATCAGCATATCAGCTAAGTCTATCTGCTACATTTTGTAAGTCAAGAGAAACCAAAGCCAACATTTCACACCCACCTTTTTTAGAGGGCTCCAGGTTGCCGAAGAGCCGAGCAAACACAAGAGCAACAATAGCTAGGCGCGGTCTTTCACTTCACACTTTATGTCGTGACTCCATCATTTGATGAGCGCCCTGTTTTGTCCTTTTTTTAACAACCGGTCCGGCAAATAAACTCGGCTTTAAATTACACCTACGTATCATTGTTATTTGTATCACGTGCACTGAACATATGCGATGGAAAAGTGTCTTAAATTACATAGGCTTTTAGCACGCCTTCGCTCCATAAAAGTTTGCATGTAAGATAAGCGTTAGTAGGTGGAAGAAGATGTTCATCTGAAATCACAATGGGAGGCTTGCAGAAGGAAGCGACCGTAACAAAACACGTTTTTGTTAGCGGCTTTCCAAAAATTAATCTTTGTTGATAGATGTTTCGATGGTTATGTAATACCACCGATTTTCTGGTTAGTGTCAACAACACCTTCTAGTTCGAGGGTTTCGGCTGTTGAGTGTGAAATGGTTGGGCGATAATATCGGTGAGATATGGATGGTTTGCAAAGATTCTTGGGCTTCTATTTATATAACAGATCGTCTGTGATGTTGAAAAATTCACTTCGCGACTGGACATTTGTTTAACGCGTACGGTAATTTGTAACGAGTAACACCTGAATGGCCCGAAACTTAATATATTATTGCCAAATATTTTAGATCAAATGTCAGACTTGGAAATTTTCTAAATTGCGGGCATTGTACACAAAAAGCGTTTGAATAAGAGATTTACGATAGCTGTTGGGTCATTTTGTCTAGTAACTGCCTAATTATGTTAAGGTAGTGATGCTGAATTTTGACGAATGACTTTATCGCTCATCAGCTTTTATCATGTAAATGCTTTTAAAATACTTGTTAAAGTATGCAAATGTAAAAACCTGATCCTGCTATTGTATTCTGAATCGCTTTTCAAGTTTGCCAAAGTTAAAGATTAGAATTATGCCAGCTTTACCAAGCAATTATCAAAATTAAAATGAACAACTATTCTGCAAGATTTACCTAACTGATATAAGTTTGTGAACTTCTACTTCGTTGAAACTGATATAAGTCAAAACTTATAATGAGTAATTTCAATAATTTTATTAATTTTCTGCTGATTTATACCGAGTTTTCCAACTAGTACAAAAGACTTTTTTTTTTTTTCACACATTCATACTACCGTTCCCCCCCCCGGAACCGCTTTCGCATTACTTCAGGGGGGTGCGGGCGTCCTTTACACACTAACCATTCATGCAGCATGCACCCTAAACTTAACTAACTGAATTGCGGTCGCCCCAGCGGGGATTCGAAACCACGCCGGAACAAGCGCAATTCAGTGTGACCTCGAGTGGTCAATGCGTTCTCGCACTCGACCACCGCGGTCCCTGCCTAGTACAAAAGACTGGAAAATGTTTAATGAACATAGGTCCTATTTTAATTAATTATGAACTACTGGAGATTAAAATTTTTATAGCATAATTAATTCACAGCGTTAATATCAAGTAGCTTTTAAGAAAACAATACAAAATTAAACTAATTATTCGATGTACCTATATCAACAATTGACAAAATTCTCTAGGTTTTACATAGTTGATTATCTTTTCTGTTTTCTTCTTTGTGGAAGGGTTTAGTGTAGCTGAATATGCTGATATTGTTATTGTTTACGGATATTGTACTGGAAATGCTCTCCATGCGTCCAGGGAACACCATTGATATATCCACATGCTCCCATTCAAACTCGATGACAACATCGTTTCAGTGTTAATATTTATATTCATATTTGTTAATATTAAGAAGACATTCGAAGATGCTCCATTTAATATTAGGCAAGGTATGTGACATCAATATAATGGGCCCCGTTCCCTTATTGAAGGTAAGTAATAGCATGGCTAGGTCTTCATTATCCTAATTGATAGATAATATATATATATATATATATTGCTATGTACGGACAGCAACGTACACTTCTAATTCAACCTTAACTTCAGTTACCTAAAATAACTTCACCTTGCATCCGGCTAGCTCTCATAATAGTTTATCTCAATTGCTGGGTCGCTCATTTATTATATTTCCACTTCTTCGTAGTTTGCTGTCTTTGACTCTGATTACGTCCCAAATGAAAGATTATCAGTACATTTATCGTCCACTTTTTATTACTTTTATAAGGCTACAATTATACCAAACTCATTCCAATCCAATCTTAACATTTTTTATATTTAATTTTGAATTTAAAGATTAGCTCGGATTACTGTGAATAATTTTCACCTCCGCAGCTTTACATTTTTATTTACCAACTAAAACATTCTCTTTTTTTCTCCCAACAACCCA
Source organism: Limonius californicus (assembly GCA_014611495.1). Classification (NCBI taxonomy): domain Eukaryota; kingdom Metazoa; phylum Arthropoda; class Insecta; order Coleoptera; family Elateridae; genus Limonius; species Limonius californicus. The sequence goes on from JABXWE010023208.1 coordinate 23,608, forward strand.
GTGTTTGGCCAATCGAGCTCCAGGGTTCTTTTCATTCGTCCAACACCTACGTTGGAATAAATACCCTTACTTGGTATCCCTCGACTCGCCAGCCACCTAACAGTATTCATTAAACTAACAATACTTTACATACACTAAGGTTGTCTATACCGCTATTTTGGTAACATAGCACGTCCCTCTCAAAAAAAAAGTATTCCGAATTATCAAATGCCCGGAGGCACAACTTCGGAATATTTTTTTTAATTTATTTTTTTAAGAATTTAAACATTAACTAAGCTAAATACTATTCTAACCTAAATCTCCCTCTCCACATTGTATTGCATAGACAAGGATAAACAATCCAATTACCCTTTTAGTATGTAAGAAATTTATTTTACTTACATTCTCAATTATTTTAGAATAATAAACTTTTATGTAATGTAATTCTTGTTTACTAGTTACCTCTTGTATAATGTCATTTTTATTTTCCTCTAATACCTCACCACCTTTCTGCTGTAATATTTCAACACCATCCTCACTAATTTGTGAGCCATCTACACTATTTTCATCAAATTGTTTACCCATTTTCATATCATTTCCGTCAAATTTTCCTAGCATATTCTTATCATATTTAGCGATCTTTTCCTTCTTATTTCCATCATATCTATAAATCTTTCCTATCATATTACCATCATCTTTACCTATCATATTACCATTATCCTTATCTAACTTTTCCATCATATTTCCTTCATACTTATAAACCTTTCCTATCCTATTATCCTCTCCTTTACCTATCACATTACCATTATCCTTATCTAACTTTTCCATAATATTTCCTTCATATTTAATAACCTTTCCTATCCTATCCCTATCATATTCATTAAACTTTCCTATCATATTCCTATCATCTTTACCTAACTTTCCCATTATATTTCCATCATATTCATTAACCTTTCCTATCATACTCTTACCATCTTCACCTATCATATTCCTATCATCTTTAACAATCATTTCATCTAACTTCTTTTCCATTTCCTTCTTATTTTCAACTAACCTTTCTGTCATACTCCCCTTATCACTACCTAACTTCTCATTTAACCTCATATTCTGGTCACTCCTACATTCCTCTCTGTACCCTGCTCGTGGCACAGTGCGCTCTTGTTCCTTCCTTTGATAGCTATTACCACAGCTGGGTTGCAGCTTTCCCGCCTGATGATTACCAAAATACTTATTATTATAGTCATTACTATAATTCCTACCAGTGTTCCTGTAATACTGACCTCTATAATCATTCGGATTTGTATTATCACGATAATTACAGAAATCCTTGTATGTTCCCGAATAATTGCCATCCCTACGATAATAACCGTCAAAATGTCGTCTATTCGCGTTACTTCTGTACCCATTATACTCGTCCTGTTGATATCTTGCTTTACCCCCTAGTCCCTGTTGATCAACATAGTCACATGCTCTCAATACATTCAAAAACTGCTCCCATTCCGTTACGTTATTCCTTATAACATCCCCAAATACCATAGAATCAAACTGAGCCGCAAGTATCGGAATTGCTACTACAGGATCCCTAAACTCTTCAAATTGTTGCAAAGTATAAATCTTCTGTGTTGCATACTCAACCTTCGTCAAACCTTTTCCATTATAAAACCTATCCCTCATTAAATTCTGTTTTACTAAAGACTGTACACTATTTCCCCAATAGTACTTTAAAAACATGTCCTTAAACTTGTTAAAGTCAGTGCATTCTCTACTCACCGTGTGATACCAGATCACTGCCTTACCTCGTAACGCATTTCTTATTACCGTTTGCTCCAGATTGTCATCATAACCGCACCCTGCTTGACCACGAAGACCCTCCAAGTACTTCTTCAGTTTAAAAATGAAAATTCTCGGATGTTTTTCTACATCTGGATCAAACCTAGGTGCCTCTTGACCAAAATTGTTCCCCATCACGACTACTCCAGCTCCACCACTACACTTAGTTAACTTCTTTTCTAACTGTTTTAACTTTTCATTACCTGCATGCCAACATTTTCCATTCTATCACAACAGTCATTCACCTACTTCTTTAGCTCCACACTTGTCTCCTCTATTTCACCTCGCAGTTTCGTTTCCAACTCCACACTCGTCTCCTCTATCTCACTTCGCAATTTCGTTTCCAGCGCCCTGGTTTTTAGTTCGATCCTATCAACATTTTCCCTCAATTCTTTATTATTATCATCAAGTTTCAATTCCATTTCCCTTAATCTCACACTCATCTCTTTATTGTTCACACTCATCTCTTCTTTCATTTCCTTATTGTTCGCACTCATCTCTTCCTTTAACTCATCCTTCATCCCTTTCATTTCCTTTATTAACACCATCATCATCTTCTCCATAGAACAGTCCCCCTTCTGCTTTCCTTCTTTAATAACAATTTTTTCTTCGATATCCCCCTCTAACTCAATTATTTCATCCTGCCCCTCATCTGCTTCGTCCCTCTCTTTCTGCCTTACTTCATAAATTCTTCTCTCCTCCTCCAATTTCTTCTTTCCTTCCCTTGTCCTCACCATTCCCTCTGATCTTTCCATAACGCTTTTATATAAATATTCTACGTGGGAATATACACCAATCCACTGATCCGTAAATGTCAACTCTAATCACTCACAACTTAATGTCAAATTTCCCAAAACAAATGTCAAACTTTCGACCCAATTACAATTCATGAAACACTACGTACTCCTAGCAAATTTTAAAACTCGCTCCTTATTGCCTTCAAGTTGGACGCCAATAATTCCTATAAAGCCCCACGTTGAAGGTGCCAAAAATGCTATGTACGGACAGCAACGTAC